>JAWDJE010000003.1:73127500-73312500 GCA_035047345.1 Bradypodion ventrale | reverse complement strand
TGCCTTCCTCTCTCTCTAGAGAGAGAGAGAGAGATACCAGGAACCCAACAAACTGGTTCTTTCGCTGTTCTGTACTGAGTATTGTGCCCAGCTGGAAGATGCTTTAAACCTGCATGTATGTTTTAGTTGTATTTCTGTTTTTGTTGGAATTTTAGCATGGCTAGCCAATTTAAAATCAATTTGTAGCTGAAAGTCAAGATATAATGTAAAAATAAATAAATAAATGGAGTTATCAAAGATTACTCAACATTCTTTGATCTTTTCCTGACATGACAGGATTAAGCATGGTCCGATGAAATAGAGAAATGTGATAAATTGATAGGGACCACCCACAATTATTCAGCAGTTTTGAATTACAAGAAAGTCTTGTGTCTGTATAAACATAATGTGCATATCTTTGCAAGTATGTTTGTCTGCACATTCACATTTATGTAAGCAAAACTGTTGTATATGCACGCAATTCAGCTGCTCGCCATTAGCACAGCTGATGGAGCTCACTTGGCTCCAATTCACCCAATGAGTAACTAACGCGGGAAACCTTCCCGCCACAGGTGAACTATGTAAGGTATGCAGTACGTCAGAAAGACGTCACTGATACTGCAACCAATGGGCGCCTTTGGGCGAGATTCAAATGTATTATGTACCATATATAAGGAGGCAAGGCTCCACCATTGCCTCGTGTACAGATTGACCATGTTACATTAAAGTAGTGTTTAGCCCATCTGCCGGCTCATGTGCAATCAATCTGCCAACATCAAATTGGCGACAAGGATGGGATAATGGTGTCCCACGGGGTCACCTTCTCTCTGTTCGATACTTCCCCGCCGGAGTAATGGGACCTCTACGAGGAACAGTTTCTGTATGCGATGGACACGGAGAAGATCGAGGGTGAAGCACAAAGGCGAGCCTGCCTATTGGCCCAGTGTGGGTTGCCAACCCTGGAACTGGCAAGGAACCTTCTGATGCCGAGGGTACTCAAGACGGTACCTCTGGCCGAAATCCTCACTGCCCTGTGGGCACATTTCCGCCCGAAGGTATCCATGTTCCCGGCAAGATGAGCATTTAGCCAGCGAGACCAATGGCCTGGAGAAACTGTGGCAGAGTACGTAGCCGCGCTGAGGCTGGCAGCCATTCCATGCCGGTGGGGAGCCTTCCTGGCCGAGGTGTTGCGAGACCATCTCCTACTCAGCCTGTGGGATATCAGCCCGAGATGAGGACCTCACGTTCGAGCAGGTCTTGCGGGCCGCACAAGCTGCTGAGGCGGTAAAGGACGGAGTACGGGCATGCAGGACGAGGTCCACAGCCCCAGGAAGCTTAGTATCCACAATGCAAGCCCACAGCTGTTCGTCATGCCGTGCACGAGAGTCGAGAGCCATGGCGGCCGCTGCCACGTCCTCTTCAAAATCCAGCGAGAGCAAACCAAAGGTCCAGAAAGTGAGAAAAAGGCCATCCGAAAAGAGGGACACCACTGAAGCAAGCTGACGCTGTGAGGGGTGCGGGGGCTCACACGACCAGAAGAAATGCCCCTTCAAGAAGGCAGAGTGCCACAATTGTGGATGCTTGGGACACATAGCAAAGGTATGCAGAAGCCGAGACCCTGACCGGACCAGCCGCTACGGCCTGAAGGACGAGACCATCCGGAAAGTGCATGCGGGGGACACTGTGGTGAGACGTGTGTCGGACCGACGCACCCTTTTTTTGTGAAGGTACTGTTGCAGGGGGTCCAGGTAAAGATGAAGGTGGATTCAGGAACTGTCTATTCTATAGTCTCGCAGATGGAGTTTCTGCGAATACCCCCTAGGGACCGCCCCAAACTGAGAGCCCTCAGAACAAACTTGCGGGACATTCAGGGTAACTACATTCCGATCCTGGGGGTGGGAGATTTCACCGTCCGTTTCAAAAACTTCACGAGGAAGTTGCCCTTGGTGGTTCTTAACGGGTGGTCCAGTTGTCTTCTAGGAACCCAGTGGTTCGAACCGCTGGGAATTGCACTGACTGGCATCAATGCCATCCGAGGTGACCCCATTCAGGATGTGTGCAATGCACATCCCACGGTCTTTGAGAAAGGACTTGGGGAGTACAAGGGGCCTCCAGTGGACTTTGATATTGACCCTTCCGTTCGCCCCATATGGCTCAAACCGCGAAGAGTGCCTTTTGCACTAAAGGACAAAATCAAAGCGGAACTGGACAAACTAGTGGGTCAGGGGATTTTGGTTCTGGTGGACTCCGCAGATTGGGAGACACTGATTGTAACTGCCATGAAATCTAATGGGGAGGTTAGAATTTGTGCTGATTACAAGTGTACTATCAATAAGGCAATTCGCCCCAATGCCTACCCAGTGCCGGTAGTTAGCCACTTGCTGGCCAAGTTACACGGGGGTAAATGCTTTGCGAAGTTGGACCTAGCACAGTCTTACCAACAGTTAACGGTTACACCTGCGGCCGCAGCTGCCCAGACGATAGTTACGCACAAGGATGAATTTAAGGTGATGCTGCTCATAGAGTCTCTCGACTCGCCTCGCCCCCCCATCGTGCCCTCAGATATTGCCAAGGCAACCGCCAAAGACAAGGTTCTGTCCCAGGCATTGGCATGGGTAAAGTAGGGCTGGACCTCAACATCCCCATCCAAGAAACTGGCATCATTTTTCAGTAAATGTTTCGAGCTCTCGCTCGAGAGAGGATGCCTCCTCTGGGCCAGAGGGTAGTAATCCCCGAGGTTTTTCAAGCCAAGGTGCTCCGTTTGCTACACATGAGTCACCCGGGGATTGTGAAGTCGAAAGCTCTAGCTAGGAGCTATTTCTGGTGGCCCAACATAGATAAGGACATAGAGCAGTTGGTGGGTGCGTGTGAGAGTTGCCAACACTCACGGCCCGAGGAGCACAGATTACCCCCCAGGGAGTGGGACACAGCCCGCGGACCGTGGTCAAGGGTCCATGTGGACTTCGTGGGGCCCTTCCGGGGTACAATGTTCTTGTTAGTGGTTGATGCATTCTCGAAATGGCTGGAGGACATTCCAGTGCAAAATACGTCCTCCGCAGCCACAGTCAAACACCTGAGGAAGGTGTTCATGTGTTTTTGTCTGCTCGATATGTTAATTTCGGATAACACGACCACATTCATGTCCGCCGAATTCCAGGCATTCCTCGAACGGAATGCGATCAGGCATGTTACCTCCGCTCTGTTTCACCCTGCCACAAATGGTCAAGTAGAGCACCTGGTCCGCACTACAAAGGAGGCACTAAGGAGGATGGGTCCGGGGGACCTGGAGCTACAGCTCTGTAAATTCCTCCTGTGCTATAGGGTTACTCCGCTTGCATCGGAGCAATCCCCCGCGGAGATCCTGATGCGAAGAAGACTCACAACATTGTTTGACCGCTTGGATAGAGGCACAAATGTGGCGGTAGATCAGAGAAAAGTGTTCGGAGCAGGCGATCCAGTGTACTGCAGAAATTATGTGAGCTCAGGGCCAGTGTGGGTACCCGGGGAAGTGGTGGCCAGTATCGTACCAAGTAAAGACAGTGTCGGGGTTACTGTGGCGGAGATACACCGATCAGCTTAGGAGAAGAGTCACGGAAGCCACGGGGGAAAGTGGGTATTTTGACGAGTCAGCGTTAGTGCTGCCCCCCACCCGCGTAACCCAAGGGGGGAATACACGACTCAGCTTGACCCACAGGAGACAGTCTCCCAACCCAGAGATGAACAACTCCAGTTTGAATTTTTGTCACAGGATGGGGGGAGTTTTTGTGAGTGTTCCCCCACTCATCCCAGTGAGCAGCGGGGCTTTGAATTGTCCCAGAGGTCCCCCCATCCTCCCCTACACAGAGATACCCCATCCCTGCCCTTGCCAGGGTTCAATGGGACACTACAGTTTTCCTGGGGGGAAGGTTCAGGCGCAACAGCTGATTCCGGCAGCACCGCTGAATCGACCAGCTGACTGCAGCATGTCTGCCGGCCCCCACAATGGTTGAAGGACTTCATCCCATCCTAGGGGGGAGGGATGTTGTGTATGCACGCAGTTCAGTTGCTCGCCATTAGCACAGCTGATGGAGCTCATGTGGCTCAAATGTACCCAATGAGTAACTAACATGGGAAACCTTCCCACCACAGGTGAACTATGTAAGGTATTCAGTACATCAGAAAGACGTCACTGATACTGCAACCAATGGGCGCCTTCGGGCGAGATTCAAATGTATTATGTTCCATATAAAAGGAGGCAAGACTCTGCCATTGCCTTGTGTACAGATTGACCATGTTACAATAAAGTAGTGTTTAGCCCATCTGCCAGCTCGTGTGCAATGAATTTGCCTACATCAAAAAAACACATTTATATCTTACACATAACTAAGCATGCCTTTCTAAACAAGTCCTTACCAGACAAGCCATAGAAAGGCATGAGGAAGAAGGGGGAAGGGGTTGTTGTTGGTTGTTGTTTTGGAGGAGTGCAGCTTCATGCATGAAATAACCTACTTTTTTGTCTTCTGTCCCATGCCTTTCTATGCCTTGTCTGGTAAGGACATGTTTAGAAGAACATGCTTAGATACTGTATATAAAATACACACTCATCATTTTAATTACTCTCAGAGATCAGAAATCAATGGGACAAGTTGCCAAAGATTACTGGAAAACCATGATAAAACTGCTGCGCCTGAAAACCATCACATATATTTATTTATTTATTCAATTTGTATAGCCACCCCAATCGACGTGCGACTCTGGGTGGCATACATAAAATCCCCAACCCTCAAAATTCCTAAAAAAACACTTGCAACTAGAAATAAAACATGCTTATTGACAATGTCATTCTACAAATAACATGCCCAGAACTGGGAAGAGTTGTTGGCGTTGGCATTGGCATTGTTGTTGGCGTAGGCATTGGCATTGTTGTTGTTGGAGCTGTTGTTGTTGTTACTACAACTTGTAAACTCTCTCAGGAACATAATGACTCCTGTAGTTCTTTAAAACCTTTTTGGATTTGAATGTAGATTAACACCTATGAAGATATAGGGGACACAAAAGCTACACCTAATCTTTTCTCTCTCTGACATTTTTTTACTTTTTCTATGCCAATTCTCCCCCACCTACTTAAAAGATTCCCTTATAATGACTAAGTACTCTCCCCCAAACGTTGCCCTATTTTTACTAATGCCCAGTCCTTTCTTGGTCATCTTAACCTATAAATCCAAGGGTTAACCGTTGGAACTGGCTATAGGTTGCTATGCCTCGCCCTACTTGCCTGCACTCACCCTTCGTGCACACGGCCGATCTGGGTACGCAGGTCAACGAAGGATTGAGAAAACTGGCAGTGGGGCAACAGCCCCACAAACGCGAAGAAAGGGAAACAACTTCACTTCCCAACATTCCTTGTGCCGCGCCGCGCCAGAGCCAATCAGGCTGAGAGGCTCTCGCACGGCGCAGCGTTCGGAAACGCGCCGCAGCCAATCAAAAGAAAAGCATTTTTAAAAAACGCAGCACAAACACAAAGCACAAACACATAACTACAAGCCCCAGCGTCCTGCGCGCCATGAGCGCGCAGAACGCTGAGGAAACCGGCACCCGAAAAATTAAAAAGAAAAACAACTCACCGCCTCACAGCCAAGCAAACACCAGCCGGCTTTCTTTCCCTCACCAACGGCGCCTGAAGGTCCCGACTGGAGTTTCCCCTTTAACATCAGTGGGTGGGGGTTGCGATCCCCCTCTCAGCTGGCTACCCTAGGGTTGGGAGGTTTGTGGGAACAAAACGGGTATGTTGCCCAAACCCTTCTGGACCCAGGAGACCAGGGAGAGGGGATCGATTTCCCCCCCCTCCTTAAAACAACTCTGTCTCCGTCTTTTCTTCTCTTTAAAAACGGAGTTGTTTTAAGGAGGGGGGGGGGGAATCGATCCGCTCTCCCTGGTCTCCTGGGTCCAGAAGGGTTGGGGAGAGGACATACCCCTTTTGTCCCCCCAAACCTCCCAATTCCAGGGGAGCCAGCGGAGAGGGGGGTCGCAAGCCCCACCCACTGATATTAAAGGGGAAACCCGATCTACTTTCACGACTCCACACAAAGCACCATAACACACTAAAGCCCCCCTCCCCACCACCTAGCCCACCCTTCCTAACCCCAACGACCATGCCCCCCTCCCCACCACCTATCCCACCCTTTCTATCCCCAACGACCATGCCCCCCTCCCCACCACCTAGCCCACCCTTCATAACCCCAACGACCATGCCCCCTCCCCACCACCTAGCCCACCCTTCCTAACCCCAATGACCATGCCCCCCTCCCCACCACCTAGCCCACCCTTCCTAACCCCAACGACCATGCCCCCCTCCCCACCACCTAGCCCACCCTTCCTAACCCCAACGACCATGCCCCCTCCCCACCACCTAGCCCACCCTTCATAACCCCAATGACCATGCCCCCTCCCCACCACCTAGCCCACCCTTCCTAACCCCAATGACCATGCCCCCCTCCCCACCACCTAGCCCACCCTTCCTAACCCCAACGACAATGCCCTCCTCCCCACCACCTAGCCCACCCTTCATAACCGCAACGACCATGTCCCCTCCCCACCACCTAGCCCACCCTTCATAACCCCCAACGAAAAACAACTCACCGCCTCACAGCCAAGCAAACACCAGCTGGCTTTCTTTCCCTCACCAACAGCACATGAAGGACCCGACTGGAGTTTCCCCTTTAACATCAGTGGGTGGGGGGTTGCGATCCCCCTCTCCACTGGCTACCCTAGGGTTGGGAGGTTTGTGGGGACAAAAGGGGTATGCCCCCCACCCCAACCATTCTGGCCTCAGGAGACCAGGGAGAGTGGATCAATTCCCCCCCTCCTAAAAAATCTCCGTCTTTAAAGAGAAGAAACCAAGCGGTTTCTTCTCTTTAAAAACGGAGTTGTTTTAAGGAGGGGGGTGGAATCGATCCACTCTCCCTGGTCTCCTGGGTCCAGAAGGGTTGGGGGGACATACCACTTTTGTCCCCCCAAACCTCCCAACCCCAGGGGAGCCAGCGGAGAGGGGGGTCGCAACCCCTCACCCACTGATATTAAAGGGGAAACCCCGATCTACTTTCATAACTCCACACACTCAAAGCACCATAACACAATAAAGCCCCCCTCCGCACCACCTAGCCCACCCTTTCTAACCCCCAACGACCATGCCCCTCTCCCCACCACCTAACCTAGCCCACCCTTCCTAACCCCCAACGACCATGCCCCTCTCCCCACCACCTAGCCCACCCTTCCTATCCCCCACCAACCACGCCCCCTCCCCACCACCTAGCCCACCCTTCCTAACCCCAACGACCATGCCCCCCTCCCCACCACCTAGCCCACCCTTCCTAACCCCAACGACCATGCCCCCCTCCCCACCACCTAGCCCACCCTTCCTAACCCCAATGACCATGCCCCCTCCCCACCACCTAGCCCACCCTTCCTAACCCCAACAACCATGCCCCCCTCCCCACCACCTAGACCACCCTTCCTAACCCCAACGACCATGCCCCCTCCCCACCACCTAGCCCACCCTTCCTAACCCCAATGACCATGCCCCCTCCCCACCACCTAGCCCACCCTTCCTAACCCCAATGACCATGCCCCCCTCCCCACCACCTAGCCCACCCTTCCTAACCCCAACGACAATGCCCTCCTCCCCACCACCTAGCCCACCCTTCATAACCGCAACGACCATGTCCCCTCCCCACCACCTAGCCCACCCTTCATAACCCCCAACGAAAAACAACTCACCACCTCACAGCCAAGCAAACACCAGCTGGCTTTCTTTCCCTCACCAACAGCACATGAAGGACCCGACTGGAGTTTCCCCTTTAACATCAGTGGGTGGGGGGTTGCGATCCCCCTCTCCACTGGCTACCCTAGGGTTGGGAGGTTTGTGGGGACAAAAGGGGTATGCCCCCCACCCCAACCATTCTGGCCTCAGGAGACCAGGGAGAGTGGATCGATTCCCCCCCTCCTAAAAAATCTCCGTCTTTAAAGAGAAGAAACCAAGCGGTTTCTTCTCTTTAAAAACGGAGTTGTTTTAAGGAGGGGGGTGGAATCGATCCACTCTCCCTGGTCTCCTGGGTCCAGAAGGGTTGGGGGGACATACCACTTTTGTCCCCCCAAACCTCCCAACCCCAGGGGAGCCAGCGGAGAGGGGGGTCGCAACCCCTCACCCACTGATATTAAAGGGGAAACCCCGATCTACTTTCATAACTCCACACACTCAAAGCACCATAACACAATAAAGCCCCCCTCCGCACCACCTAGCCCACCCTTTCTAACCCCCAACGACCATGCCCCTCTCCCCACCACCTAACCTAGCCCACCCTTCCTAACCCCCAACGACCATGCCCCTCTCCCCACCACCTAGCCCACCCTTCCTATCCCCCACCAACCACGCCCCCTCCCCACCACCTAGCCCACCCTTCCTAACCCCAACGACCATGCCCCCCTCCCCACCACCTAGCCCACCCTTCCTAACCCCAACGACCATGCCCCCCTCCCCACCACCTAGCCCACCCTTCCTAACCCCAATGACCATGCCCCCTCCCCACCACCTAGCCCACCCTTCCTAACCCCAACAACCATGCCCCCCTCCCCACCACCTAGACCACCCTTCCTAACCCCAACGACCATGCCCCCTCCCCACCACCTAGCCCACCCTTCCTAACCCCAATGACCATGCCCCCTCCCCACCACCTAGCCCACCCTTCCTAACCCCAATGACCATGCCCCCCTCCCCACCACCTAGCCCACCCTTCCTAACCCCAACGACAATGCCCTCCTCCCCACCACCTAGCCCACCCTTCATAACCGCAACGACCATGTCCCCTCCCCACCACCTAGCCCACCCTTCATAACCCCCAACGAAAAACAACTCACCACCTCACAGCCAAGCAAACACCAGCTGGCTTTCTTTCCCTCACCAACAGCACATGAAGGACCCGACTGGAGTTTCCCCTTTAACATCAGTGGGTGGGGGGTTGCGATCCCCCTCTCCACTGGCTACCCTAGGGTTGGGAGGTTTGTGGGGACAAAAGGGGTATGCCCCCCACCCCAACCATTCTGGCCTCAGGAGACCAGGGAGAGTGGATCGATTCCCCCCCTCCTAAAAAATCTCCGTCTTTAAAGAGAAGAAACCAAGCGGTTTCTTCTCTTTAAAAACGGAGTTGTTTTAAGGAGGGGGGTGGAATCGATCCACTCTCCCTGGTCTCCTGGGTCCAGAAGGGTTGGGGGGACATACCACTTTTGTCCCCCCAAACCTCCCAACCCCAGGGGAGCCAGCGGAGAGGGGGGTCGCAACCCCTCACCCACTGATATTAAAGGGGAAACCCCGATCTACTTTCATAACTCCACACACTCAAAGCACCATAACACAATAAAGCCCCCCTCCGCACCACCTAGCCCACCCTTCCTAACCCCCAACGACCATGCCCCTCTCCCCACCACCTAACCTAGCCCACCCTTCCTAACCCCCAACGACCATGCCCCTCTCCCCACCACCTAGCCCACCCTTCCTAACCCCCAATGACCACGCCCCCTCCCCACCACCAAATAAATAAATTTTTTAAAATTACTAAAAACACAGACAAAAACATCCAAAAATACACAAAAACAAAAATACCAAAAACAATACGAAGTAAACAAAAACACAATCAAAAACAAAACAAACAGACAAAAAATACATTTTAAAAACATTGAATGTAAAAAACATTTACTTTTACATTATTAAAATTATGACCTACGGTACAACTAATTAAAAAAAATTCAAAAAACTAAAACATTATTCGCTTACATAAAACAATTTGAAAAAATTATATCATACTTTGTTCTTTTATTAATCCTCAAAAAAAAAAACCAAAAAAGCAGATCACAGTTAATAACAGGCAAGGCAAAAAAAATTACATTAATAAACATTTAAAAAATTAAAATTACAGACTAAGCAATTTTAAAAAAACATTAACACAATTTAACCTTCCAACACAATTTAAAACAGCCCGGCCACACCGGGCAACCTCTGCTAGTATATAATATATTCTGCTGTTCATTTATCTGATAGCTCATGTTATGTATGTTCCAGATATAATGCTCTTGAGTCCTTAAGATAAGCAGGTGTGAAGAAGAAAGGACAAAGTGTCTAAGGAAGCAGCTGGTGAAAGACGCTACAGGTCCCTTGCTTTGGACATTATCAGTAGGTTCAGTCAGACTGCAGAAACTCTAGGGCAAGCCTTCTGTGCTCTTGATGTGTGGAGTACAAATCACATCATATCCTGCCGGATTACTGTGTGAGGGGAGTTGCACTTGGAGGAAGGTACCAACTTGAGGAAGGGTGCTCTTGAGCAGAAGAGGTGATGTGTTCTTTTAGTTGATGTTGAACTGGAATTCCCACCAGTCCTAGTCTATACTAAGCAGTGGCAAGGGATAGTTCTGGAGTTGTATTTTTCAAGCACAAGGACCTCAAATCACCTACCCTGTTTTAGAGTCTGGCATATTTACTGACAGTGATCACTAAGAGGAGATGGAGTTGAAAACTCTGAATTGCCCAGAAAGGAGCAGAGATGCTCCTTTCCAAAGCTCAGATGAGAATTCCCAAATTGCCAACACTTCAGAAATTAAGAAAGGAAAATTCTGGTCTCTGCTGAAATTCAGGCTGAATACGGTTTATGTAACTTTAAAAATAAAAATTCACTTCCCCTTGTTTGGGCAGAATCAGCCCAACTATTTAGTCATCCAGGAATTCAAACAAAAGCAAATCTGCTCCAGCAAAGGGTCAGCCAGTGGGTGGCCAAATCCATGCTAGGCTCTCAACCCACGCTAGAGTTACTCACTGGGTTCGTGCTATGAGAGCATTATTACTTATTTTCTAATTGCAAGTAGATAAATAGGGACCACTTTGGTGGGAAGGCAAACAGCGTTGCATGCACTTCGGTATTTAGTCATGCTTGCCACATGTCCACAGAATCATCTTCAGACACAGACAGCACTGGCTCTATGGCTATAGACAGAGATCAGCACTGAACTCTACAGTTGGATACAACTGGCTTTCGATCAAGGTTGACCTTTATCTTTATCTAATGAGGAGAGCTGAAGACCTCCAGACCCGCAGTCCTTCTTGACAAAGCAGAGTAGCCATATACGAAGGGATATCGTCTGCTTTTTAAAAAAACAAGCCAAAACCTACAGGAGCCCAGTAAGCAAGACAATAGAGACTGGGAGTTGGGAACCCATGAAGGAAACCTGTGTGATGACATTGCTTTCCACTCAGCTTCCCCACCTCCCCCCTGCCTCTATTCATTGCCCTGAAGGGGGAGGGATGTGGCTACTTCTTGCTACTGAGTGGAGGTTGAGAGGTTTGAGTGTAGGTTGGCTCCACAAAGGGGTGTTCCTGTGTTTGCAGATAACAAAAGGGGTGCAGCCTGACCCAGGAAACCTGGGGAGATCCCTGGAGATAAACTCCTGCTCAAACACAAAGGCGTTGACATTCTCCTCCCTCTGGGGCAGCCCCGTTCCCATAAGCCCAGCGATACTTTGCTGGCAGGAAAATGGTTGTCCTGGAAAGCTCAGGACTGATTAATTCCACCGCCACCTGCCAGACTTCCTGTGCACAAGAAGCTGGACTGGTTTTTGATGACTTTCAGTAGGCAAGAAGGCTTGTCAATTCTGGGTTTTTAAAATATTGCCATCATGAGTTGACTGCCTTTGAACTTGTCACTGAGTGCAAACACACACACACACACACACACACACACACACACACACACACACACACACACACACACACCTTGGCATATTTGAAGCAATGTTTAAACACCACTTTATATTCAATGTCCTTCTGAGATTAAGTGGCATGAGGAAGGGATGGAGACAACCAAGGCAGATGGAGTGGCTTTCAGCCAAGGAGGGAAGGTAGGCTATGACTGTGGAGAGAGAGCGATGCAATGCTATTTCCATGTAGAGTAGAGAAGGCAGAAGAAGTCTTAGAAGTGTGGATCAATCCTTAAAAGCGTAATCAATTTGTGCAAACCATATAAGCAAACTATTTAGTGTTAAAACAACAACCCTACAACATGTCTCCTGCCTCCCGGTGCCTCAGCCATTTTTATCAGTACTGTATACAGAAATGCGGTAGGAAATTTTCAGCCACAATTAAGCACTTTTTATTCTCACTGATTTCGCTAAACGAATCAAGTACACATTAAAATCTTGTTTAAATGCAAAGGATTAGGAAGTGCTTATCTCAGAGTAGACTGTGGTCGGTGGGCACAGAGCTAACTTGTTAACAAAACGGTGATTATGGTAGGCAAATTAGGAAAGGAATGCACTTCTGAAAATCCCAATTTAGTTATAGATCATTTAAGACAATGGAATAGGGGGGCGGGCTCCATGGGGAACTAGCAGGTGAACAACTTGCCAATGTAATTTTGGATAAATGGATTTCCAAAATACTTTGTAAAATACAGATGTGGTCAATGTGGCACCCTCTGTTGGATTACAACTCACTATTTTATAGCCAAGATAGCACTGTCTGGGATCAGTGGGCATTATGGTTTAGCACATCTGGAGTATACCAGACTGTAGAGCAGTGCCTTGTAAACTTGTCAGCTGATAAATCAGAGCCTGGGAGAATTATTTTTGGGATTACAGCTCCAAGAATTGCTGCCAATCATCCCAGCTGAGGAATTCTAGGAGTCATGGTCGGGGGGGGGGGGGGGAGTACGTTTTTCAAATTCTGCCTCTAGTTAGTGAACTAGTTACTGAGTAAAGCGGTATATGAATAAAAATTGGAATGAAATTGAATGAAAATGAACCAAGTAGACCAATCTCCAGAACTGCTGATATCAAGTCACATTGCAGATCATGCACACTCTTGCTTTAAACCTCAAAACTTGTAGCAATGGTAATGAAAGGTCAAGCGATAAGCTGCAAAAGTATGGGGAAGCAGCATATTCTGCAGCCTGCTAGAAGAGAACATAAAAAATGACTTATGTCTTGTTGATGGGAGAGGCCTCTGGGTGGGGGTATGCAAGGAAGGTTTAATTCTGAAGATAGAAATTGCCCAAATGTGAAGCATTTTCATGGGTCTTTTAGAAGAGATTAAGCAGTGTAGAAGGGCTGCTACTTCCTAGACCAGTGATGGTGAATCTTGGCATTCCAGGTGTTCTTGGACTTCAATTCCCAGAAGCCCATTCCTGCTGATCAGGGCTTCTGGGAATCGAAGTTCAAGAACATCTGGAGTGCCAAGGTTCACCAACACTGTCCTAGGCCTAGACAGTGTCCCTTTTCTCCACCAATATCCTGCTTAAGAAAATAAGTCAATTATCAAGATGGCATAAGCCTACAGTGCCCTTTGAACCAAAGAAACTGAAAACTGGTAGTCCATGTGCTAGATATTCTCACTAACAAGATAGATTTTGATGAATGAGAATGGTAACCAAGAATCTAGCCAGAAGGTCTAGGTCAGGGGTTCCCAACCTATGGCCTGTGGGCCAGATCTGGACCATGACACCATTTCATGTGGCCCCCACCCCCTCTGCCACACCCAGAAGTGCCATGCATGGTAAATGGCTGCCCCCATTGTGCAAGCAGGGCAAAATGGCCAACTGACCCCCGAAGCTGTCTGAGAGAGTGTGACCTGGCCCCCAGCTTGAAAAGTTTGGGAACTCCTGGTCTAGGTGCAGGAATCATCCATCAACTTCTCCTGTGAGAGAAGATGAGCCAGATGTTGACTGTCTGAAAACTCCTCATGTCCCCTAATAAAACCACGTCACAAGTATTCTAGATGGATCTCTGTAAACAACCAGAGAAAAATGAAACCATGAACCATAAGCAGGATGGAGACTGTAAATAAGAGGCCTGGCCAACGAAAACAAGCGGTGACTGTTTGTGAGATAATGTCAAGATTAGTGAGGGAAAGGGACCCACCAGATGTCTCGGAGGAGGCCCAGTGCACAGTTACACTTCCCCATTTCCAAATTCTATCTGTTCTACATCATGGACAGACTCTAAAAAGGCACATTCAGAAAGAGATTTCACTGGTCAGCTGCCTTTATCGCAACATCTCTGCCTCCTGTAATGCTTACTCTTCACTATTTTTAAATAGTTAAGCAAACTCTCCAAGCATCAACGCAGTCTCCGAAGGTGGTTTGGCATTTCATGAAATAGCAAAGAGATGTGATTACTCTGCCATAGAGTTTGTAAATAAGTAATTGCAAATAATGGATTATTTGTAACTAATTACTTCTTGCAGTGACAGAGGAATAAATCAGTTACATTAAAATTGCAGTTCAAATGTAGCAAAGGATTCCTTCCTTCTTTTTGCCATTGTTAACTTCCTTTTATAGCTACAGAGTGTCTGTGGCCTTGTTACTCAGTTGTGCTTTCTGCTGAAAGGCCAGCAGCTTCTAGCACTTGTAATTTTTAAGGGAAATAAAATGTAGTTATTTGGGTTACTTTTGAATGGTAAGAAAGTGTTCCTTTTTAAAAACAAACAAGCACTACTTCTGCCGTTATGACTAATTAATTCTACAGCAATTTTAAATTACTAGAAGGGCAATTACTAGAAGAAGTCTTTTTAAAAAGAAGACATTATTATTATTATTCTTTTAAAACACTACTTCTGAAGCTGTGACTACTTAATTCTAAATGGTAACTTTCCAAGCTCTGCTCTACCATGCAGAGAGTTTACAGTGGCTACCGAAGTCCAGATTATGTACAGACAAGAATTTGAGATCACAGTGACCTCTTGTGCCTGGAGATAACCCAAATTACATTTTCATATCTGTTAAACCTTATTAAATCCCAATAGTATACTTGCTCAGAGCAGAATGGATGTTTTGCATGGTGGGTTGCATTGTCTGCCAGGAAAGCAAAGTTCCCATATGCCCCACCCTCCCACTCCATCCCACCTCCAGTTTATTTCAGAAGCATAGCATGAAGGGTTCATTTTGTTGTTCTTGTTGATATGACTAAACCATTAGAGAGTGAGACGTCCCTGTTAATATGCTGCAAATCACTTAAATCTACATCTCTGTCTACTTTTTGGCCACCCCCAGCAGTAGATATTTAAATGTGTTTATAATCTGGTGGATAGCACTGATATTTTGTCATTTTTAATGACATGTTTTATGCAACACAACATTTTTTTCATTTGTGCTTAGCCTTTCTGATCTGTCATGGATTCACAACATTTACAACAAATTGTGAAACTTTATAAGTATATTGCAGTGAGAAACATTGGAAGAATAACAGTTACTCCTTTTCTGGTCATAAAGCTTTCAGCAAGGACAAAAATCTGAGAACTGGAGCTGGAGGGCGACAACTTGTTCTTCAATTAGTATGGCTATTGGGTGAAAGTCCAGCACAGGGATACACTATTTTGGACAAGGATATCTTACATTGTTCATCATCCATCTTCCATGAAACAAACAACCAAATAAAACACATATACATCTTCAAATGAATGGTGAAACAAGAATGTCCAGAGCTTGGAAATGTTGGCTGTGGGAATCTGGAAGTAGTAAGCCAAGGAAAGTAACTTTTCCAAACACTAATCTCACTGACAACAGCACAATAGTAGTCAGTTAGATGCATGTGTTTTAACTTTAGAAGCAAACTAATTCAATGTTGAGGGAATGGGATAGAAGACTTTCTTTGAACTTATCATCAGCAAGAGGCATACTTGCAATAATACACAGTGAGAAGGTTTAGTGTCTTGCACGGAAGACAAAGAAGGAGCCGCAGTGAGGGCTAAAACACAGCTTTATTGCATGATGGTCAGAATGAACATGTGGTAATGGCAGAGGTACAGCTCCTTTTATACTGCAACAATACATTTGAAAAGGGTTACACGGTAGCTTATTGGCTGCTACCTGCGTGACGTCATTCTGAGTCACGCCCTTCTTCTCCAGGTGTTCCTTGTACGGGAAGGTTCCTGCGGCTGCCGGTGATTGGAGGGGAATTTGAACCATGTGAGCTGAACGCTCGCAGCTGCCCTCTATGGGTAGCTAGCTCGCGTTCCTTTAACAGCTGAGTTACATTGTGATCATTGTCAGGTTACATTCATACATTCTTAAAGTGATACAGTTACATACACAACACTCCTCCCCCCTAGGATGGGACGAAGTCCCTCAACCATTGTGGCTTCCTGCATGTGCGCTTGGGGCGTACAACTGCTTGGCTGAGCTCAGGGAAACTAGGGGTTCCGAGTTCCGCAGGCTCTCATCCTGCAACGGAAAGGGGGGGACTCATTGGTCATCTGACGGGGACTCTGTGGCAACCTTGTGTTTGGAGAGGGGAATGGAACATGTAACTAGGATGTGAACCCCTGCCTGTCGCTCATGGTGCCTGGCGACCCCCCCCAGCACAAATCTCGGGACCGATGAGGAGACCCTTGTTGTCTCGCCCCGGTTTCTTGCACCTGCAACTGGCGTACTTGTGCTACCCCCTGCTGCCTGATTCGGTGGTCTTGGGAATGGAGAGAACGAACTTTCCCGTGCTGCCTGGGTTGGTCTTGGTGATGGGGTAAAGTCTAGAACAAAAGGACTGGGTGGACTGGAAATAACAGAGGCTGAACTAAAAACCCTCTTCTCGCTCAGACGGGTGGGGGACCACTCCGCGACATCCCCCTGGGATGGCAACATAAAATCAAACTCATCCCACTCTTTCAAAGTATCCTCCTCCCCGTGTGAGAATCCAGGGTATGCATTTGTACCTGGGGACGTCCCCGTGTCTCCCCCTTGGGCTAAACGGATGGGGGAGAACCCTAATGCTGACTCTCTTTCACTTGTAACTCGCCTTCTGAGCTGGTCAGCGTGCCTTCTCCACAGCAGACCTGTGCTAGTTTCAACCCTGTAAGACACTGGCCCCGTTTGCACAATGACCGTTCCTGGAACCCACATTGGTCCCAAGGTTGCGTAATTCCTGCAGTGAACCGGGTCCCCTACCACAAAACTTTTGGAGCTCTCTATCTCTCTATTTCTCCCCTCATCCTCCACCCTGATCGGATCCAACCGATCAAAAAGTGTTACTGGCTTCCTCTGCATGAGGAGCTCAGCCGGTGAAAGTCCTGAAGCTAGGGGAGTTGCCCTATAACAAATGAGGAATTGACACAGCTGGAGGTTCAATTCACCGGGACCCATGCGCCGCAGTGCGTCTTTCATAGTGCGCACTTGGCGCTCTACCTGACCGTTTGTGGCAGGGTGAAATGGGGCAGAGGTAATGTGCCGGATGGAATTCCTTTCAATGAATGCCTTGAATTCCGCAGATGTGAAAGTACTGCCGTTATCACTCACAAGGATGTCCGGCAGGCCGAAGCAACTGAACACCTTGCATAATTGTTTAATGGTTGCGGCAGATGAGGTGTTAGACATGGGAATGACTTCCAGCCATTTGGAATATGAGTCGACTATTAGCAGAAACATGGACCCGTGAAAGGGGCCAGCGAAGTCGACATGTACTCGGGACCATGGCCTGTGGGCCGTGTCCCATTCCCTATGGGGCAGCTGGGACTCCTCGGGCCGAGAGCTCTGGCAGCTCTCGCATGTGCCCACCAAGTGCTCTATATCCGCGTCTATCTGGGGCCACCAGAAGTATCTCCTGGCCAGTGCTTTGGAATGCACTATTCCCGGGTGGCTGGTATGCAGTAGCCTCAGCACCTTTGCTCGTAACTTCTCTGGGATGACCACCCGCTGGCCCCAGAGGAAGCAGCCCCTTTCAAGGGAAAGCTCTACTCTGCGCCTGAAAAACGATTTGAATTCCTCCTCGGGGGGAGTTGTGGGCCACCCTTTTCTCACCCAGGAACTGACTTGGGACAGGATTTTGTTGGCCGCCGTGGCTTTGGTGAGGTCTGCGGGAACTATGGGGGGTAAGTCAAGAGACTCGATCAGCAGGACTTGGTGGTCCTGCTCTACCTCACATTTGGGGTCTCCTAAACTAGGGAGGGGAGATTGGGACAGCGCATCCGCATGGGAGATCTCCTTCCCTGGGCGATGGACCAGTTCATACTGGTAGGCATTGAGGAAAATCGCCCAACACAGCATTCTGGGGGACAGGATTTGTGGGGTGGGCTTGCCTGTAGTAAAGATTCCCAAAAGGGGCTTATGATCAGTCACAATTGTGAACTTGCGGCCGTACAGGAAATCGTGGAACTTCTTTGTTCCCGCGATTATGGCCAGGGCCTCTCTATCTGTTTGCACGTAGTTGTGCTCTGCCTTTGAAAGTGACCTGGAATAGAAGGCAACCGGAGCTTCCCACGCATTCTCTAACACATGGCACAGCACCGTCCCCGCCCCCACTGGTGATGCATCACAGACCAAAACTTCCAGTTTCCTTGGGTCGAAATGGGTCAGGACAGCGTCTGAGGACAAGAGCACCTTGAGCTCTTTGAATGCTTTCTCCTGCCTATCTCCCCACCGCCAAACCGCGTCTTTCTTAAGTAACCCGCGCAGTGGCTCTGCAACGGATGCCTTCCTTGGCAAGAAGGAATGGTAAAAATTCAGGAGCCCTAAGAATGACTGCAGCTCCGGTTTCGCGGTGGAGTGAGGGACGTTTTGCACAGCCGCAACCTTGGACTCGGATGGCTTGATGCCCTCCGGGGTTATTTTGAACCCTAGAAACTCAACCTCCTTCGCAAAAAACACACATTTGTCCCTTCTCAACCTCAGTCCAGCTCTCTCGAATACAGATAGGACCTTGTCTAGTCTTTTTGCTAGTTCTGATTCGCTCCCCGCTGTTATCAAAACATCATCAAAATATGGGAGCACACCTGGAAGCCCCTTTAAAAGGCGTTCCACGAGGGACTGGAAGATCCCGGGGGCTGAATTTACGTCGAACTGTAGGCGTGTCACCTTGAATGCCCCCTTATGCGTGACGATGGTTTGCACAGCGGCAGCAGCTGGGGTCACCGTGAGCTGCTGGTACGCCTGCGCCAGGTCTAGCTTGGCGAAACACCTCCCCCCGTGTAAAGTGGCCAGTAAGTGGCTAACTACCGGCACCGGATATGCATTTGGCCGAATGGCCTTGTTGATTGTACATTTGTAGTCAGCACAAATCCTGACCTCCCCATTGGGTTTTAAAGCTGTAACAATCGGAGTTTCCCACTCCGCAGAATCAACTGGAACTAAAATCCCCTGCCCCACCAGTTTGTCCAATTCCACCTCAATCTTGTCCTTGAGGGCGAAGGGGACTCTTCTTGGCTTGAGATGTATGGGCCGGATTTCTGGGTCCAACTCAAAAGAAACCGGGGGTCCCCTGTAAGTTCCGAGCCCCTTCTTGAAAACTGCAGGATGCGCATCGCACACGTTCCGAATTGGGTCAGTCTCTATGGCGTTTATGCCAGACAGTTCAATTCCCAGGGGGAGCAAATCACCCAAAAGGCAACAGGTCCCCTCCTTGAGAACTACTAAGGGCAGTTTTTCTGTGAACCTTTTGAACTTCACCGTGAAGTTTCCCACCCCCAACACCGGGATCCCATAACCGTGCACGTCCCGTAAGTTTGACTTCATGGCCCACAACTTGGGGCGTGCATTTGGGGGAATGCGCAGGAACTCCTTCTGGAACAGGATGGAGTAGGACAACCCCGAGTCTATTTCCATCCTAACCGGGACCCCTTGTAACAGTACCTCTACGAAGAAGCACCGGTGCTCCAGGCCCACGCGGTTAACGGCCGCTGCGTTGTCATTGGCTGAGACCTTTCCGATGCCGGGCGCCTTGCATTGGTGTGCTTGAGGGTATCTCAATGAGCCCTTGTCCTCCGTTCGCCCGCACCTGCAGACCCTGGCAATGTGGCCTTTCCGCCCGCAGTTGTGGCACTCAGCCTTCCGGAATTGGCACCTCATTCAGTCATGAGATGCCCTGCAGCCATCGCAACGGAGGCTGCTGGGGTGCCTGTGGGTGGCCGGGGAGCCCACCAGGCCGCTTGTGCCAAAGTCCGCCGGGCCACTTGCACGGGTGACCTGGCCCTCTCAGGTGCGGCCCCCTGGGACTTGAAAACTCTGACCCCGCTCCTCACCGCCTCGGCCACCTGGGCCTCTCGCAGTACCTCGTTGAACGTGAGGCGATGGTCGCAGGTCATCAACTTTCTCTGGACCTCCTCGTCCCTTAGGCCGCACAGCATGCGGTCTCGAAGGGCTATGTCCAGGTCCTCCCATTGGCAGTGGACGGCCGCCAGCCTAAGGGCCGCCACGTAGGCAGACATGGATTCTCCCGGGCGCTGGTCCAGCCTGTGGAATGCGACCCGGGCCGGAAAGATGGAGATGGGCAGCTGGAAGTGTTCCCTCAGCATTGTGAGGATGCGGTCAATGGGTACCGCGTCGACCTTCCGGGGAACCAGCAGGTTCATCAGGATGCGCAGCATGGCCGGCCCCACCTGGGCTAGGAAGTGCAACCGCACCTTCCCCTCGTCGTCGATGCCTGCAGCATCCATCGCGTGCCATAACTGGCACTCGTACAGCTCCCATTGCTCAGGATCGCTGATGTCGAACTGGTGAGGCTTGATCTTGGGATACGCCATGGATCCCATCCTCGTCGCCAATTTAGTATCTTGCACGGAAGACAAAGAAGGAGCCGCAGTGAGGGCTAAAATACAGCTTTATTGCATGATGGTCAGGATGAACATGTGGTAATGGTGGAGGTACAGCTCCTTTTATACTGCAACAATACATTTGAAAAGGGTTACATGGTAGCTTATTGGCTGCTACCTGCGTGATGTCATTCTGAGTCATGCCCTTCTCCAGGTGTTCCTTGCGCGGAAAGGTTCCCGCGGCTGCCGGTGACTGGGGGGAATTTGAACCATGTGAGCTGAACGCTTGCAGCTGCCCTCTATGGGTAGCTAGCTCACGCTCCTTTAACAGCTGAGTTACATTGTGATCATTGTCAGGTTACATTCATACATTCTTAAAGTGATACAGTTACATACACAACAGAAGGTGATAAAGTACTAAGGCAATTTGTGTAGCACTGCTCATTTGGTGCGTAAAATCAGATCTACTTTCTTCAACTACACCTTGTAGGAACCCTAAGCTAGCATGGCCAGCGGGCATGCTGACTGAGGTTGTAATTTTAAAAAACCAGACGGTGATTCCAAAATCTGCATAAAACTCTTGCCGTTACAGTAGGGGAAAAATACCATGATCCTAAACAGAAAGAAAATTTGCACAGACTTTATCACATAGGTTGGTTGGTTTTCAATCCTGTAATGTAGCAGAAGGAGCATAATAGAAAGCATGGTAGACATTTATGAAATTCATTAACAAACAAAAAATGAAGAAAAGATAAAGAAAAATTTAAATAACACTATGTTGTGGGTTCATGCATCCAGGCTCATTGTAGTAAAAGCTGGTATTTATGATTATACTTCAAGCAATAACAATTAGGAGAAATAAAACCCATCACATGGAAATGCAAATAGGACCTGAGTTCACAAACTGTTGAGAATGCTATTACCCATGGTGACTTGAACAGGTTTTCATTTTTAACCTAAAAAAGTAGAAGTAAATAAGATACCATCCTTCCAAATTCTAAAGGAAGTGTTGTTCTCCATTGTCAGCTACCCTATATAGTACAGAAAACCCATCATTATTAGAGTTGAAACCACAATAGTGTTACAGGGCTGTCATTTAGGCAGGCCTTTGTTTTTGAGAAATCAGACTTGCAAACAAAGCCTGTATTTATTTCTCAAGGGCTAATGACAAAACAAAGCAAGTTAATCTTCAAATTATGAGAGGTGCTATAAAATCAGATGTGTTTCAGCAGCCCAGGAATTCACACTTTTAATTATGTGTTACCTATAATGTTTAGTTTGGCCCTTAGACAAGATGTGGTCTATGGTGTATCCTGTTCCAGAAAGGAAGCTGCAGGGGAGAGAAGGGTTTTTAAAAGAAGTTTGGATAAACTTTGACAGTGTTGCTATGACTAATGGTGATGTTCCTTCTAGCAGCATGAGAAGGCTGGGGCAGTACCATCAGGACATAATGTAGCTACCTTTACAATTCAGTTCCCTTTGGGTTTACCTTTCCTGAAACCACTCTTGATTTCAGGCGCAGCAAGACCAAGCTCTTCTTAATATAGTACCCATGTCTCCACAGATTAAGTGACTCAGTCTTGTTAAGAGAGCTTCATTCAGCACAACTCAGCGCCCTTGAAGAGGAAACACCCAGGTCTTCCCATTGTCTCCTGAGACAAAGCACTGTGTTTGGCCAATTGTTGGCCAACAATTGACAGGAGAATCTGAACAAGCCTAACATCACTTTCAGCCACATGGAGAGAGGGACCTTCAGGTTGTCATCCCAGGTGACCTAAGTCATGCCATACTCCTGCCATAAACTGGGGACACTCCATTCACTAGCATCCACCATCTTTTAGAAGCATATGCCAGAAAGAAAGAAAGAAATTCAGCAACAATACCCTTTTCATCACCAGTCACATCATCCTTTTCATCATCAGTCACTTTTCATCAACAACGCCTGTAGAAGGGTAAATTTACACAGTGCTGTTTTATTAAACCAATGACATTTTCTATCAAAAATCAATATTTGCCCTTTAGCTGGAAGGGCTAGATCATAACACTTTGTGCCTGGAGCAGAGCAGCAAATGGTGCCCTCTCTGCTTTGTTTGAGATCCTTAAAATAGCTAAGTTATAAGAACATAAGAACAGCCTTGCTGGAACAGGCCACAGCCCATCCAGTCCAGCATTCTGTCTCACACAGTGGCTCACCATTTCCTTCAGGGTATTCCCAAGGAGATGCCTTCACCTGTTTAGGATTCCCTGGAAATGGCATTGAGAGATATCCTGCCTATCTCTCCAACCCGGAGGTTGTCCCTCAGTATCCATAATTATAGCCATTGATACCCTTGTCCTCCATGAACTTGTCTAATCCTTTCTTAAAGCTGTCAAGACTGACAGCTGTCACCACTTCTTCTGGCAGGGAGTTCCATAGACCAGTAATCCTCTGGGTGAAAAAGTACTTTCTCTTATTTGTTTGAGAACTCGTACCCAAAAGTTTCATCGAGTGTCCCCTAGTTCTAGTGTTATGCGATAGGGAAAACAGTTTTTCCTTATCTACTTTGTCCACACCGTGCATGATTTTATAAACTTCAATCAGGTCACCTCTTAGACGTCGTCGTTCAAGAGTGAAGAGGCCCAACCGTTGCAGCCTCAGATGGTAAGGAAGGTGTTCCAGTCCCCTAATCATTCTGGTTGCCCTCCTCTGCACTTTTTCCAGCTCCATAATATCCTTCTGGAGGTATGGCGACCAGAACTGTACACAGTATTCCAGATGGGGCCTCACCATAGATTTATAAAGAGGCAAATTGACACTCGCTGACTTATTTTCTATACCCTTCCTAATGATCCCTAGCATTGAGTTTGCTTTTTTCACTGCTGAGGCACACTGGGTTGACACCTTCATTGAGTTGTCCACCAGGACACCAAGGTCCCTTTCCTGGTTTGTCGCAGAGAGTTCAGACCCCATCAGTTTATAAATGTAATCGGGGTTCTTTGCCCCAACATGCATCACTCTGCACTTACTAATGTTGAAACTCATTTGCCACTGTTTTGCCCACTCCCCCAGTGTCGAGAGATCCCTCTGAAGCTCCTCACAGTCTCTCACAGTTTTCACTACCCTGTATAATTTAGTGTCGTCAGCAAATTTGGCTACCTTGCTTTTTATTCCTACCTCTAGATCATTTATGAAGAGGTTGAAAAGCAGGGGTCCCAGTACTGAACCTTGGGGGACCCCACTCTTTACTTCCCTCCACTTGGAGAAGTGTCCATTTAGTGCTACCCTCTGTTTCCTGTCCCTTAGCCAGTTGCTGATCCAGGACAAGACCTGTCCCTTTATTCCATGACTGGTAAGTCTATTCAAGAGCCTTTGGTGTGGGACCTTGTCAAAAGCCTTCTGAAAGTCCAGATAAACAATGTCAATTGGATCCCCCTTATCCACATGCTTGTTGACACTCTCAAAAAATTCCAACAGATTAGTGAGGCATGATTTGCCCTGGCAAAAACCATGTTGGCTCTCCTTTAGCAGCGCCTTCTCTTCTATGTGCCTATTAATTCTATCTTTTAGGATGGTTTCCATCACTTTACCTGGGACACATGTCAAACTGACAGGTCAGTAATTTCCTGGATCACCCCTGGATCCTTTTTTGAAAATTGGTATTACATTCGCTACCTTCCAGTCATCAGGCACAAAGCCTGATTTGAGGGAAAGATTATATATTTTGGCTAGGAGATCAGCAATTTCATCTTCAAGTTCCCTGAGAACTCGTGGATGGATGCCATCTGGTCCTGGTGATTTGTTAGTGTCTAGTTTAACAAGACATGCAAGGACCTCCTCCCTGGTTATTTCTATCTGGCTTAATTCTTCGGTTTCCCTCCCTACGAAGATAGGCTCTGTTTTGGGCATGTGGCCTCTGTCTTCTTCAGTGAATACTGAAGCAAAGAATTCATTGAGTCTCTCTGCAATCTCTGTTTCCTCTTTAATAACCCCTTGCCTTCCATTGTCATCTAATGGTCCAATTGCCTTCCTAGTTGGGTTCTTACTTCTAATGTACTTAAAGAAGTCTTTGTTATTTCTCTGAGTATTTTTAGCTATACGCTCCTCAAAGTCTTGCTTTGCTTTCCTGATTGTTGCCTTGCATTTGTTCTGCTAGAATTTATGTTTTTGCCTGCTGTCCTCATTCGGACAAGCCTTCCATCTTCTAAATGAGCTTTTCTTGCTCTTGATCACTTCCCAAACAGCTCCTGTAAGCCACATCGGAGTCCTCTTGGACCTGGCAGTGCCCTTTTTCCTTTTGGGTATGCATTCCAATTGAGCCTCTGTTATTGTTTTTGTAAACAGCCTCCATGACTCTTGGAGTGTTTGGACTCTCTCAATTTTCCCTTTCAGTTTTTTTTTTACCAGTTTCCTCATCTTTGGGAAATTTCCTTTTTGAAAATTTAAGGTCTCAGTGTTAGATTTTATCAGTGACTTGCAGTCTATGATCAAGTTAAACATAATTGAGTTGTGGTCACTGTTCCCTATTGGATCAGTCACATTAACATCTTGCACCAGATCCTGAGTATTACTCAGGATCAAGTCAAGGATTCTTGTACCTCTAGTTGGGTCTTCAACCATCTGTCCCAGGGAACAATCATTGAGCATATCTAGGAACTTTATCTCTTTATCATGTGCTGAACAACAGTTCACCCAGTCTATGTGAGGGTAATTGAAGTCCCCCATTATAACCAGGCTTCCCTTCTTGGATGCCTCCTTTACAACATTCTCCAACTGCCAGTCTCCCTCAAGAGTTTGGGTCGGAGGCCGATAGTATATGCCTACTGTTAGACCATCCTTGTGGCCTGGTACTCTTACCCACAGAGCTTCTAATGGTGACTCCAAATCACCTAGATATTCCAATTCATACGATTTTATCACTTCTTTGACATACAAGGCCACACCACCTCCCATTTGCACCTTCCTATCCTTCCTGTACAGTTTGTAGCCTGGGATAACTGTATCCCATTGGTTATCATCCGTCCACCAGGTTTCAGTGATACCAATAATATCAATATTCTTATCTATTGCTAAGTATTCCAGCTCCCCTATTTTGTTCCGGAGGCTTCTGGCATTTGTATACAAGCATTTATATATGCTTTCCTGATACAGTCTTTTGAGTCCAGTTGCATTGTTAGACTGCCTCTTGCATCCTTCTGCTAGAATGCTAGTGACTAGCTCCTCGCTCTGCTCAGTAATTTTTGTGGGGGTTATGTGGGTGTTTAAAGGCAGAAAAATTCCACAGCCACTCTCTGACTCACTGGATGTAAAAAACAACAACAAAATAACAATAAGTTAAATATTTGCTGTATTTTCCTTGCACCAAAAACTTACTGCCACAGGTGGCTATTTAACTCCACCTTATGGTACATACTTCCTGAAGGGCAAACTATATGTTACAGATAGAGGGGATTCCTTAAGTTCTGAAAGTCTCCGATCTAACATGACTTTTTACACCTCTCCTGATTTGAAAATTAGCTTGTGTTGTTTTGTGATTGGTCACCAAGAATTACCACAGGCT
Organism: Bradypodion ventrale; assembly: GCA_035047345.1. Lineage (NCBI taxonomy): Eukaryota > Metazoa > Chordata > Lepidosauria > Squamata > Chamaeleonidae > Bradypodion > Bradypodion ventrale. Next base: position 73,286,457 of record JAWDJE010000003.1, on the reverse strand, counting down.
TTGTATGATTGGTCAGTCACAAAGGTTTGCCTGAATGACAAGCCCCAGTGGCACAGTAGTCAAACGCTATACAGTAGCCAAAACTGTTGTTGATGTTGTGAATTCAATCCTGATAGAAATCAAGGTTGACTCAACCTTCCATCCTTCTGAAGTTGGTAAAATGAGTACCCAGCATGTGGGGGTGGGGGTGGGGGAGGAATTGCTACATACCTTGTGAACCACCAATGAGTTCACTAAGTGCTATGAGGCAGTATATATGTGTCATTATATAGGTGCCATTGCTATTGAAAGGGGCTGTGGTGGCTTAGTGGTTAAGAAGCTCACCTTGTTAGCTAGAAGGCTGGGAAGTCAGTAGTTTGAGACCTGGGTACTGCATGATAGATTGAGTGCGCGTCTCTGTCCCAGCTCTTGGGAACGTGAAAGGAGCCACGTTTGGCCATTCCCTGAGCAGAGTTTCTTCTGCAAAAATCCTTTCAACCCAGAATAATTGCTGGCACATAATAATAATAATAATAATAATAATAATAATAATAATAATAATAATAATAATAATAATAATAATAATAATAATAATAATAATAATAATAAAACAACAATAACAATAACAATAACAACAGTTGTTATTGTTACTATTGTTGTTATTGTTATTATTATTGCTATTATTGCTGTTGTTGCTGTTGTTGTTGTTGTTGTTATTATTATTATTATTATTATTATTATTATTATTATTATTATTATTATTATTATTATTATTATTATTATTATTATTATTATTATTATTATTATTATTGGAACTCTGCTTTCAGCTTCTATTGGTGTAACTTATAGTTTTGAAGTGAAGAATTGAAAAACTGCCAAAAATATGGATTCTGAAAAATCTGATTTAAATGATGGAATGGACTGATGGGGGCTGCAGTATCCAGGCAAAGCTCATCCTGGTTAGTAAGCAGAAGATAGAAAAGTTGGAAATTGTGACCTTTGACATCTACAGTGCACTTTCCTCCTAATGCGCATTGAAAGAGTGAGATCTTAGAACCTGATTTTCTGTTTAAGTTGATATAGCAAGGACAGCACAAGCTGACCGGACCTCTTGCCCGCCATGGTTGGCTATGGAGATAATGATAGTGATGGTTATGGTGGAGGAGGTCCCGGGGGGGGGGGGGAATGGGGAGCCCTGGTTGACTGACGATTTTGTTACTATTAGGGTTCAGCTCGCTCTTGATTCCTTGTGATAATCCCAAATGCCTTTAGGCTGGAGGCAGGGCACTTGTGGGCCAGAATGAGGAGATGCATCACCCCAATCAGGAGCAATCCTCAGCTGGAAGCACAGGTACAATGCCTGGTTTAATGCATAGACCCACAGCACCATTTCATGCCCACCCCCCGCCTCCACCACACCAGGAAGTGCCATGTGGTGGAGGAAGGGCAAAATGGCCATCTGGCCCCAGAAGCTGTCTGAGGGAGCGTGACCCAGCCATCAGCTTTAAAAAGTTGAGCACTCCTGGCATGCATAGATAGATAGATAGATAGAAAGAAAGAAAGAAATCTCTTTATCTTTTCTATTAGTATTTGCTAATAATTCTATTATTAATGTGAACAGTACAGGGGGAAAGAAACATCCTGATCTATTGAATTACCTTAGCCCAGTGTTCCCCAGCCTTTGGTTTTTGGACTTCAATTCCCAGAAGCCTAAGTCAATTCCCCAAAGCACAGATCAGCCAATGTACTGACTTAGGCTTCTGGGAATTTGAGTCTCCCTGTGATGCATGGGCGCTATGTTAGGAACCACTGGCCTAGAGATATCTGATCTTTTATTCCATCATTTACTAATAGTGCTGGAGTATTATCTCAATATATTTTTTCTATTCTTCTTTTAAAATATTTATCAAAGCCAAATATCTTAATTACAATTTACAATGTTGGCTATTCCATGGATTCAAATGCCTTTAAAATATCTAATGAGATAATAGCAATACCTGTGTTAATTATACCTGCCTCAACCTTTTGTTTATATATTCCATTTATTACATTCAGCACCCTCCTTGTCAGATCTATTTGCCTCCCTGTTATACAACCAATTTGATTTTCTTTAGTATGTTTCATAATTATTCACTCTCTTTGCTAATGCAGTCAAACCTCTACATACAACTTTTTTCCATTCCATGAGGTTATTTGTATGTTGAAAATTTTATAAGCTTCATGGTCAGTGAGGTCTTTGTCATATTTAAAAATTAATATAATTATTCATTACTTTCAGAATGTTTTTTCTCCTTTCATTATTTTATTTAAAAAGAATTTTAATTTAGGTACCTGTACCAACATTTTCCTTAAAATTTAGGTACCAACATTTTCCTTAAAATATTATATTATTCTGGTCCCAATCCATTAATTCCTGGGGTCTATTTTTAAGTTGCTTCTTCCATTACTGGCTGCTACATTATATCCCTATCAATTTCTTGAAGATTATTCCCTACAATATTTTCTTTAGCTGAAGAATACTAGTTTCTAATCTCTAGCTTCTAACTTCTTTATAATTGCATTTACGAGTAATTTTAATTTCCATATTTAATAAAGTTATAGTATTCATATCCATCTAACCTCAGTTTTAACTACTCCCAAAATGAGATTATTAAATACAAATATATGATTGATTGTGAAATAACTCTTATTAATGCCTTTCTCATCTCCTTTCATCACTCTCTAGATATCTTTCAAAACAGTCATTATCATTTTGTTCAAAACTGTACTACTGCTATTTTTCTCAACTTTAATAGGGTTTGGTTTATCCTTCTCCTTATCTATAACCATGTTAAAAATACCCACCATAATTACAAACCCTTTCTTTATCTCCTCTAATTCCTTAAACACTTCATTTAAAAAAACTGGTTTTATTTATATTTGGAGAATAAACATTGATCAAATACTCCTTCCATTTCTCCTTCTATACTTTCCTTTACTATCTTTCTTAATTATATTCATTTTTAATCATATTATTGACTCCTTGATCTTGAATTTCCATATGATTTTTCATGAATACCAAACTAATTTATTTTAATTTCATAAACACCTTCTTTTGCTTGGTGAATTTCTTGTAAAAGTGGCATATCTGTTTAATAACACCATTATTCCTTTTCTCTTTATAGCATTCCTCAGGCATTTCACATTTATAGTTGATATTTTTAATCCGTTAACCATAGTGGGAGGGAGCTTTACAGTCGTGTAATTATTATAATGCCACTAACTTGATTGGCAAAGTTCTTTTCCCATATCTGGCATAACAAGCTCCTTCTCGTTTTCCTCATGTCTTTGTGTTTGTTTTCTGCTTACTTCCATTGTCTTTGTTACTGTTAGCCCTTGGACCAAACAACATACTTGAGACTCCACTTTTCTTTTTATGTCTTCTGACTGCAGCTATAGTTGGTAACTTTAAGTAAGGGTACTTTTTTCTATTTAAAATGCTTCTAAAATAAATTTTCTTTTACTGAACGTAGGTGTAATGTATGCTATTTTGAATTTATTTTGGAGGAAAGCGTGTTGTATCTTTTAAATTTAAACATTGACCCTCTGTAACAATCCTGTTAAGGGCTGCAGTGGCTCAAGTGGCTAAGACGCTGACTGGGAAGCGGAAGGTCAGCAGTTCGATTCCCGAGTACTGCAGGATGGAATGAGCTCCTGTCTTTGTCTCAGCTCCTGCCAACATAGCAGTTCGAATGCAAGAAATTGCAAGTAGATAAATAAGATAGGGACCACTTTGGTGGGAAGGTAACAGCATTCCGTGTGCTCCGGTGTCTAGTCATGCCTGCCACATGACCATGGAAACGTCTGCAGAAGCAGACAGCACTGGCTCTTTGGCTTTGAAACAGAGATGAGCACTGCACCATAGAGTCGGATATGACTGGCTTTCGAGCAAGGGAAACCTTTACCTTTTAACAATCCTGTTGGTCAATGTGAAAAGGTATGTTTCCGGGAAAGTGGAGAGATGGGGGAAAGATCATTCTCCTAAGGTATTTCTGTCCAAGTAACTGAACAGAAGGTGGTAATCCAGGTTTGCTCATAAACCGGAGTGCAGAGTTTTGAAAAGTTTGTTTTGTTTGTTTGTAGTACAGCTCCAAATTCTCCAACCAGTCTGACAACTAGCCACACTTGAGCCAATAGGACTTGTGCAAGTGTTGGTTTAACAAGTCCTTCTTATTTATGAGTCAACTCTCATTGGCACTATCGAGTGGACTTGATCCACAAAAACTAACATTAAAATATAACAGTTAGTCTTCAAAGTATTACAGCGTTTTTGTTTTGCTTATTCACTGATATGCTTGAATCACATGGCTACTATTCAAAAAAAATGGAACTAACAAGTAGATTAATTTTAAAATAGTAAGTTTTATTCTAAAAATATATACCAAGATACTCAAAAGCTAGGGGTAGAACTGGTAATAAAAGCAAAAAAGGAAATATTAAATGCTTGCTGAAAGGGAATGGATATAAATCCATTCAATGAGGATGCCAAGTAGATATCTCTAGAAGAGGCATTCTACCAATACAGGGACCACTACAGATACAGTAGTACCTCGGATAAAGTCTGATTAGGATAAAGTCTGATTCAGATAAAGTCGCGGTTTTCATGAACACGTGATGCATCACATAAAGTCCAAAACTGCTTAAAAATGGACGTTATCCGAGGTATTTGGTATAGGAGCCTCGGATAACATCCATTTTTGGGACGTTATCCGATGCATCGCCCATTTGGTTCGGATAAAGTCCAAAATCAGATAAAGTCTAAACTTGTGGAATGGAGTTTGGACGTTATCCGAGGTTCTACTATATGGCTTTCTGCCTGGTAGTTATTGTTGATTCACTGTAGTATCCAAAGAGGACTCTCCAAAGGTAATGATAAAAAGTTGATAGAAGTATCTGAAACAAGATGCTCTTTCAGTTCGGGTGATCCTAATGCAACTCTGCTTTGGAGAGCTACCTCTTTTATTCTTATTCTTATTCTTATTCTTATTCTTATTCTTATTCTTATTCTTATTCTTATTCTTATTCTTATTCTTATTCTTATTCTTATTCTTATTCTTATTCTTATTCTTATTCTTATTCTTATTCTTATGTTATTAATGTCATTTCCATTTTAAAATAGCACTCAAAAAGGCTTACATACTTTTTAAAGGAATAAAAACAGATTTAGTTTAAAAAATTAATAAAACCATATAAACCTACCCCCACTGTAAATCCATTAAATTAAATAATATGCATTAAAAACCACTTTAAAAGGACACAAATTAAAAACAACATAGGAAGGCAGATTAAACATGTGCCAGTCTAAAAATATGTGTTCTTATTCTCTTCTTAAAATCAGTCAGAGTGGAAAAAGATTGCAACTTGGAAGGAAATACACATAGCCTTGGTGCCACACAAGAGAAGACCTGGAAGCTGACCAGTAAATAACTCAGTCAACGCAGCACTACTGTAATATTTAAATGCAACAGCCCCAGAGAACAGCATCACTAGTATGTTCACCATTAACAGAGGCCACCTTGAAGTTTCCTAGAAAAGCAAGGTGAACCTATTTTAATGCAGTATCTGAGTTGTGGGTGCCATCAAGTAACATATATAAGATGAAGTAGAGAATGAAAAGGAGAACCATCCTCTTGGGGGCAAAGCAGGGTTTATGATGACAATAGACCATTTCTTGGGACAACCTCATTTCACCAAGAGTATGGCTAAGTTCCAGACTGCACCAAGATGTCTGTCTGTCTGTCCGTCCGTCCGTCCACATTTATACCCCACCCTTTTGGTGCAAGCACCACTCATTGTGGTTCTGGAAGTAAAGAATCCTTGTGATGCCTCTCTAGCCCATCCTGTGTGCAGAAACTGGATGGACTAGCAAATCCGTGTTACTTCAACAAAGGCAATGGAGGACTGGAGTCTTAATACCCAGGAAGAATCAGGCTTGTTCAGAGATGAACAACACAAATCAAGTGGCAAAAAAGAACAGATATGGAATCTAGGAAGAAGAGTAGGGAGGCATGAAGGTTTCCATGATGTCTTCTCCAAGCACCTGTTTCATGGTAGGATCACCTCAGTCTGCCTTACAATAGGACCAACTCTGCTGGTTTTATATACAACAAGTGTGTTGTAGCAGCTACCCTTCCCTACAAAATCCAATTATACATTGTTAGAGTTTTCAGTTATCATTATTAATACTCACCAGTCAGCTGGCCTTGCCTAACTTCATTGGATAGTCAGTCACCACTCCAATACTACAGCTTCTATAGAAGAGGCATTCTTTAAGACAGGGGTTCCCAACCTAAGGGCCGCGGGCTGGATCTGGCTTACAGTGCCATTTCATGTGCCCCCCCCCAACCCTCCAAGGGCATTCAAGAAACAAAATGGCAACCCCTTTGAAGCTGTTGGGACAAAATGGCCACCCCCATTATGCAGGCAGGGCAAAATGGCCCTTCAGCCCTCAAAGCTGACTGAGAGAGTGTGACCCAGCCCCCAGCTTGAAAAGGTTGGGAACCCCTGCTTTAAGGAGATGCGTTAATTTAAGTGTATGTGTTCTGTGTCTACAAAATGATCATTAAGTGCCATAACCATGGTGCTAAGACTGACCTCAAAAGGTGGTGGTGGTGGTAGTAGTAGTTCCTTCTCATGTGGTGTGTTGCTTGTCTCCACCACTACAGCATATCAGGCAATGAGGCTCCTCATGAAAAACACTAAATCTTCGAGGTACTTGTATAGATAATTCACAATTCTTCAGATTTTGGCAGACAATGGTGAATTGATTCGTTGCTTTATGGTCTTAGACAAAGTCTGTAGGTATAGTACATACCAAGCCCTTTTAAATTACTGCACACAGAGAGTTGTTTAATATAACATGATTCTATAAGGTGCGTGAAGTGATAAAGGAACTGGGGATCCAGTTTCCCTTGATTGGACTGATGGACAGCCTTGCTGACTCAGCCAAAGTAAAGGCAGAGGGGGATGAAGGAGGGCCAGCGCAATGTTCCAATTTGAGCAAAATTCATCTTACTGTTTCCTTGACAGATTGAACTCTATCCGCAATGCCACATCTCTGGTTCCCCAATGTGCAGTGGAAGAAGACAGAAGACCAATGCACAAGGGAGAGATTTTCACTGACAGCCATTAAAACAATAGACAGTACTTGTTATTTATTTTCTAAATAAATCAGCAGGACATGGAAAGAAGCAATTTAGAATAAGCCCTCCTCAAATCCTGGCCAGGCCCTTTAGCTGCCATTAGGCGAAAGGAGAAACAGCAGCAGACTCTCACGCAAAGAGCCTATTAAAAAGGGCCTGTCAGAAGCACCTTGACCTGGAGGTTCATGCTGGTCTTCAGCTCCACAGCTGCCCTCCCCTTGCATGATGTATTTCCCTTGCCATTTTTAGCGCTGCATTATGTTCGCTCCAGGAAACAGCCTCTTCCTTCTTATAAACACAGGCCTGGGTAACTGGCCAGCAGCTCTGCCACTCTGCAGCCACTCTCTGTCCATCCATCACATCTTGCTGTCACCCTGGCAACATTTCTCTCGAATCGGTCCAGCTCCAGAAATGGCGGGGTGGGGGGAAGCAGGCCAGTTCCAGCCTGCTGACTAATTCCTTGGAAACTCCAAGACAGCACAATGGGAATTTTTTCCCCCGGTGTCTTCTAAAATGTCCTTGGAAGGTCACCCAAAGGTTGATGCAAGGACATGATTTCTTCTTTCTCTACTGTCAGCAGATATGGGCAAAGGGCATAGGTGGGTGAATGGTGTTTCTTTCAGTGCATGCATGGGTGCCATGCTCTATGCAACTGATAGGTTAGCGAGAAAAAAAGTTTGCAGTCATGCTCCAAGGAAACCAGAGAGGACACAAAAAGAGAGAGAGAAAGAAACATGGTTATGCTGTGGTTTTGCTCTTTGGCACCCTTTGCATCTGCTAGACTCAAATTCCCATCATCCCCAGTCACCAGACCATCTGCCTGATGTGAGCTGTAGTCCAAAATGTTGGGTGAGCCCTCACTGAGGGAAGGCAGCTTTGGACTTCACAGCAGAGGTAAGCAATGCATGGCCATCTACAAATTGTTGGCCTCCAACTCTCAGCATTCCTCATCATTGACTTTGGTGACTAAGGCTGATGGAAGTTGCAGTCCAACAAAACCCAGAGGGCTGCACCTGGCTGTCTGGTGTTAAACAATGTGTGCTTAATGCATCGCTGTTATCTTTGGAGAATGAAAAACACTTTTGTCTTGGGCAAAGATTGGGGAAGTTACTATTTTGGAGTGCAACTCCCAGGATCCCCTAACAAGCCTAGCGATATCATGTTGGATGTGGGGAATTTAATCCAACACTTACCATATATATTTTATGGATCAGCTTCATCCCAAACTCTCTGGCTGTATTATTAGACATACAGGCTTTTGGTTCAGGAAGCTATTTGGGAAGCATGTGAACTGGGTGGTTTCCCATGAACAACTTTTAATGAAGATTTGTGTCTTCAACTCAGATATCGAACTTTTTAAAGATACTAAAGGTAGCTCTTAAGGGACTGCAGTGGCTCAAGTGGCTAAGACGCTGACTGGGAGGTGGAAGGTCAGCAGTTCTATTCCCGAGTACTGTACTGCAGGACGGAATGAGCTCCCATCTTTGGCCCAGCTCCTGCCAACCTAGCAGTTCGAAAGAAAGAAATTGCAAGTAGATAAATAGGGATCGCTTCGGTGGGAAGGTAACAGCGTTCCGTGCACTCCAGTGTCTAGTCATGCCTGCCACATGACCACGGAAATGTCTGCAGAAGCAGACAATGCTGGCTCTTCGGCTTTGAAACAGAGATGAACACTGAACCCTAGAGTCTGACATGACTGGCTTTTGAGCAAGGAAAACCTTTACCTAAAGGTATCTCTTGCTCAAAAGCCAGTCATATCTGACTCTTGGGTTCAGTGCTCATCCCTGGTTATAGCCAAAAAGCCAGTGCTGTTTGTGTTTGTACACATTTCCATGGACATGTGGCAGACGTGCCTAAACACCGGAGTGCATGGAACATACAGTTCTAAATTACACTGGCATAAAGGAGGCAAGAGAGAGGAGGAAGATTGAAAAGTCTCCTGAGGAATTAGAGAAGAACTTTGAGTATTTGCTGAGTTGGAACCTCCCATGCTGAGTTCTTCAAAATCAAGATGTAAGATGAAATAAAGTGAATAGGCTGTTAGGTGCTGTTATGGGTAATAAAGCAGAAACTGGAGTGAAGAAAGGAAGTCATATAAATGAGACAAACAACATTTTAGGGAGAGCAACGCCACGCACTCTGTTTTGTGTCTTTTTCCAAGCAGTTGGTTACAGGCCAAAATGTCTTTGCTGATATAGGAGAGCTGCTCACCAAGGGATTTTCACCTGGTGATTTGTTCTTGAAACAAGTATTCCCAGTTTTCAGTCCAGTTAGCAGTGTAATCCTTCAAGTACCTGTACAGAGGTAAGCCACTTTGAATTCATTGAGCATTACTACCAGGTAAATTTATATAGCCTATTTAATATGGGAAGAAAACACAACCGTGGCTTGTAAGCAGTGGTGGGCTCCAAAAATAATACTACCACACTGTGGCCGTGGTATGGTGGGCGTGGCCAGGGGGAAAGCCCTGCGTTGCACCCGAATTAGGACTACTTTATTTCAAAACTTGGATGGGTGGGGCCAGCCAGAATTTCTGCTGCTGGTTCTGGTGAACTGGTGTGAACCTGCTGATGCCCACCACTGCTTGTAAGTATTGGAAAGGTGGGTAAAACAGTCTCTACAAAATTGTTTGTGTTTCCTCCTGCTTCTGCATTTATTTTGCCTGCTGAATGCCTTCATAATACAGGGATGGATCCAAAACATCGTTTAGAACACAATATATCTGAAGAGAATTCAATGATAAGTAATGTTGGTCTATTTATTTGATGTAGGCAGATTGATTGCACACCGAGCCAGCAGGAGGGCCAAACACTGTGAGGAGGTTCACAGCACGATCGCTATGGCTCATGGCAAACCATGGCCATAAATCGTGGGTGATCGTTCTCCTTACCTCATCTGTTTTTACCGTAACTTAGAGGCCCCAGTTTGGGCCTCTGACTCAAGGCCTTCTGGCCCTCCCTACTATGCCCAGGGATGGCACGCAGTCATTCAGCTAGCACGCAGCTTCTGTCCAATTAGCAAGGTGAGCACGAGGCAGACATGCTGATATTTAGCCAATTAAGTAACCTTATGCTATCGCAGGTAACCAATAAGGATATATTGCATACCCTTCTCTGGAATTTTCTTTGTCCTGTTATTCCTAATAAACTCCGACCGGGCTATCTTGCCCTATTGCCTCTTCATGAATCAAGCCTCCGCTGTCTCCTTGATCCCAAAACACAACATCTGGTGACCCCGCGACGTGATTGCTGGATCCCAACTCCCCAACTCACCAGCTGGAATAGCCCCCTGGTGCACCTCAGCCTTTTAGGCTCCCTCAGCTTTCGAGCTCCCGATTGTGAGTATGGGGGGGGGGGGAACTTTCTTTAGGGCAAAAGATCCATGCAAAAGAATTGCAGAAACTCATCAAGGAGAGCGGATGTCCAGACATCATGCTTAATAGTCTAGAAGACTTCATTAAGGAAGTCGAATGCCAATGTCCTTGGTACCCAGAAATTGGATCACTCAAACGGGATGATTGGCAAAGAATTGGAACAAATTTATTGGAAGAACCGAGGGCAGCGGTTCATCATTTATTGATTTGGCAAAGAGTTAATGAGGCAGTCAGGAAATTGGTACCAGCAGAGGCATCCCTGACCAATCCTCTGACTCATCCACCCGAGGACCCACCACCTCCTTATCCAAAAGTGCTGCCTGCTATTTTACCACCTACGGCACCATTGGTGCCGCCCATCCCGAGCCTGGTTCTCCAGGCGCCACCCGCCTACCCTGGCGGTATGATGGGAAATGTTCGCTCTGCCATACATCGAGCCAAGAGCCATGGGGTTTTGTCCCTGGAGGAGGCGGAAGAGTGGCAAGGAGAGAGTCCTTCTGCTTTTCCCATTACGGTTGAGATGGGGGTGGGGGCAGATGGGAATCCAGAGGAACGTATCCATTGGCAAGCTCTGTCATATACAGTAATTAGGGAACTTAATAAAGCTGTTAGAGAGGCTGGTGTCCGATCACATTTTGTGCAAGGGTTGCTTGAGGGAATTGGAAACGGGTACACTATGTTACCCCAAGACTGGAAAGATTTGTTTCGAATGATTTTGACTGCTTCACAGTATGTTGTCTGGGATAGTGAATTCCGAGCGGCTGCAGTGGCGGCTGGTACGCCACAAAACACCCCTGAGCAGATGTATGGAGCAGGTGCATTTGCTACCCTCCAACAGCAGATGCAACTCCCCCGGGAGTCTTTCCACCGCACGTTCATGTGCGTCATGAGAGCCTTTAAAAGGGTCCCCGTCTCTGGGAAACCCACACGCTCCTTTACTTCCACACGGCAACAGCCCACTGAACCCTATCCACAGTTCATTGATAGATTGAAGGAAGCCATACAAAGACAGATAGACAACCCTGATGCCCAAGGAGAACTCCTGAAACGGCTGGCTTTTGGGCAGGCCAATGCCGATTGCAAGAAGATTTTGCAAAATGTCATTCACCGCCCTGAGTATAGTTTAGCTGACATGATTCAAGCCTGTATGGAGGTGGGCACTCAAACACATGCAATGGCCCTTCTGGCTGGAGCGCTTCGTGCCGGAAACAAGCCCACTGGCAATTGTTTCAACTGTCAGAAACCGGGCCACTTCAAGAAAGACTGTCACGCCCCCGGAGGGGGAGCGCATAAGGGGGGTGGAAAGGATGTCAGGCGCCCCAACAAGAAGTGCCCCCGGTGTGGCAAAGGATACCATTGGGCTAGCCAGTGCAGAGTCAACCCCTCACCACAGGGAAACTAGATACCGGGCCCTCCCCGGGCCCCGGGAAAATAAAGGGGACACGGGTCAATCAGCGCAAGGCTGCTACTGCTGGCAGCGCTGGTCTCGATCTCATTAACACACAGGACATGACAACTGCGTTGCCTGGGGAGCTTATCCTGATGCCTGCCGACCTTACTGGCCCCTTGCCAAAAGGGACCATTGGTCTGGTACTGCCACGTTCATCAGCAGCCAAACATGGCATCATGATAGTTCCTGGCGTGATAGACGCAGACTACACAGGCATCATTTATGTACAATTTTGGAGTCACCTCCCATTGCAATTGCGCAAGGGGGACTCCTGGGCACAATTGATCATTGTTTCTTATGAGACCCCAGGGGGAGCGGAGCCCGCCCTTCGCAGAGGGGGGTTTGGTTCCACCCGTGCCGGGGCCGATGGAGACACCTATCATCCACAGGTTGCCGTCCTTCAAGAGCAGATAGGACAGCAGAAGCCGACCCGTAAGTATTGGGTAAATGGTAAGTTGTTGGAAGGATTGTTGGATACGGGGGCGGAAATTTCCGTGATAGCCGCTGGGCACTGGGATCCCTTGTGGCCAACCGAAACCGCTCCCTCAGTTTGGGGCATCGGTGGTAGCCAGGCCTCCCGGAAAAGTGCTCAGTGGTTATCTGTCAGTCCCCAACCTGGCGGGCCTGAGATCGCTCACATCAAGCCCTGTATTTTACAAATTGATCTCAACTTGTGGGGGAGGGATTTGCTGGCGCAAGTTGGCACCACCCTCATAACTCATGAATAGCCATCAACATTGTGCTCTTCCACTCTCGTGGAAGACCGATCGAGCCGTGTGGGTGGAGCAATGGCCACTTCCGCAAGAGAAGTTGACTGGCTTAAGCAGCTTGTCCAGGAACAACTGGACGCGGGTCACATTGAACCGACTAGTAGTCCGTTCAACACCCCGGTATTTGTCATCAAAAAGAAGTCCGGGAAGTGGTGGTTGCTCCATGACCTGCGGGAGATCAATAAGATAATTGAGCCAATGGGCTCGCTCCAGTGTGGGACCCCGAACCCAAATTTGATACCCCATGATTATGAGATGGCTGTCATTGACCTCAAGGATTGTTTTTATACCATTCCCCTTCAGGAAAAGGACCGGAAGTATTTTGCTTTCACGGTCCCAGTGTTGAATAACTCCCAGCCAACAGTCCGGTACCATTGGAAGGTATTGCCAATGGGAATGCTCATTAGCCCCACCATGTGTCAGTTTTATGTAAATGCAGCTCTCATGCCGTACAGAAAGGCTTACCCTAATTTGGTTATATATCATCACATGGATGAAAAACTGACCGTTTGAAGACCGATAACGGCCCCGCCTATTGTTCTACTGCCCTAGCAGAGTTTTGTACCCGCTGGCAGATTGTCCACACATTCGGCATCCCTTATAATTCTCAGGGACAGGCCGTGGTTGAGTGGGCCAATAAAACACTGAAAGAGGCACTGGATCGCCAAAAAAGGAAAGGGGGAACTATCCCCCTCTCACTTCCGGAAAAGGAGGAGTGGCTTGCTAGTGTACTGTTTACTCTAAACCACCTTAACTTGTCTCAATTTAATTCTCAAATTTTTATCCAGGGCTCAGCGTCACTACCGCCAGCTTGAGGTTCTGCCTGCCCCCCAGGTCCAGTACAGACACCTGCCGGACCCGGAGTGGAAAGGGCCTGTTCCCCTCATCACCTGGGGAAGGGGCTACGCCGCCGTGTCTACGCCAGAAGGTCCTCTTTGGGTCCCTGCCCAGTTTGTTCGACCGTGGAAACATGGCATGGCATCAGGGTCTCAGCAACCCCATTCCAAACTTCGACCTTCACCTGCACGAGCTCCCGGAGAGGAGACGGAACCGAGGGGGAAGGCGAAGGGGGCAGAACCCGCCGATAACCTGGGGCCAGGTGAAAGCATTGTCGGATGAAGCCCAGTCCGTGCTGGACGAAATCCGGGTGGAAAAGACTCCTGAGAACTTTGTTGTTGCTATCATAGCTTGTCTAAATGCTAATTCTATAATGATTCTTTGTTGCTACATGCTTCTCTTTCCAGGAGCGCTTGCCGTCCAAGATGAGCTGTCCCAACGCTTTGAGTATAACCTGTGGTATAAGCTTGCCCGCATTTCTAATCAAACTGAGTTTTGCCTTAAGCAAAGCGTTGACTCCTATCACCTGTTAAGCACCTGTCTTATTCCCATTTGCTACAGTCCCCAAAACGTCAGTAGGTCAGTGTTGGGTTACGATATGGCCGACTTTAATGACCAAGTCAAAAACAAATATGCTCTTAGCCCCTTTTGGGGAAAGGCAACCAAAAGGCTGCCCTTTGATGCCCTGTCTCTCTATACTCCTATTGTAGCTGTTAGTAATGCTAGTAAATGTGCCAGGGTTGTGAACTGTACTCAACATAAGTCAAAGCCTCGCTGTTTCCAGCCCGGTCGCGGTCTTAATTGCACCAGGAGAGAAACAGAGGACCTTCATTTTAACTTTCAGCACATTCTGTTGCCTTCTGGGTGGTTCTGGACCTGTGGGTCACGAACTTGGAACTATATTCCTGCTAACCTCTCTAAAACCACTTGTTGCCTTGGTCGTATGATTGTTGCTTTGCCCAACCGCATTACGCTGGTCCGTCAGCGTCCCGCCCGCAAACGCATCACCCGGGGTACTGCCGCTGAGCAGTTACCCTCTGATTGCGATAGCACTGTTAAGGAGCTTTCCCAGGCCGAGTACACATCCTTAGCCATCAGTCTTGTTGGCGTGCCTGGCCTGGCAGCCGGGAATGCAAGGCAGCTTGGAAAGCTTGCTTGTGCATTTGTAAAAGCCATTAATCACACTTCCCAAGCTATTAGCCTCCTGAACAGGGAGCAATTTCAGCTTCACAATGCCATTTTAGATAACCGCGCCGCGATCGATTATTTGCTGATGTTGCATCATCAAGGTTGTGAGTCTGTGCATAATATGTGTTGCTTTAACTTATCCGATAATTCTAATAAGGTACAAAACCAATTGGATTCTTTAACCAAAATTGTTTCTGATATTAAGCAAAACCCTCTGCCTTCGTGGTGGAGCACTCTTTGGTCCTGGCTTCCCAACGGAGCTTGGGTACGGACCATCCTGCAGTATGGTTTAATTATTCTCGCCATTCTGATAACTGCCTGTTGCTTTATTCAATGCATAAACAGTACATCTCGGCCCGTGGGGACCCCAGTGATGCTGTTGAAATCCTATCCGGATGCCTGGAAGCCGTTGGGGTCTGGATGGGGGCCAATGGGCTTCGGCTGAATCCCAGCAAGACAGAGTGGCTGTGGATAAGGGGCCCCATGTTATCCAAGGAGCTACCATCTTTGGTATTGGATGGGGCTGTTTTGCCCCAGACAGACCCAGTGCGCAATTTGGGGGTCCTTCTGGACTCACGGCTGCTGCTAGAAGAACAAGTGGCGGCTGTGGCCAGGGGGGCTTTTGCCCAACTTCGGGTGATTCGCCAATTGCGCACGCTCCTGGACCGGGGCTCCTTGCTTATGGTCACTCATGCTCTGGTTACTTCCCGACTAGATTATTGCAACGCGCTCTACATGGGGCTGCCCTTGACGACCATTCGGAGGCTGCAGCTGGTCCAGAATGCGGCGGCCCGGGTGGTGATGGGGTGTGGGCGATATGCCCATGCCTCACCGCTGCTTCGGGAGCTGCACTGGTTACCAGTTTGTCTCCGGGTGCAATTTAAGGTGCTGGTTTTGACCTTTAAAGCCCTATATGGCAGGGGGCCAGGATACCTTAGAGACCGCATCGTCCCAAGAGTGACTGCCCGTCCAACCAGAGCGGACCGGAGAGGCTCTCTAATGGTGCCATCAACGAGGGGTGCACATTTATCTAGCACCCGAAGGAGGGCCTTCTCCGTGTCCGCACCAACCCTCTGGAACCTCCTACCAGCAGAACTAAGACTTCAAAGAGAACTGCTGCCCTTCAGGAAAGGAGTGAAGACCTGGCTGGCAGGGCAGGTGTGGGGCCCGAACGGGACTATGGTCCCCGCCGGCTGGTTTTTATAAGAACTTTCTCTTCGTCCTTCTTGTGCGGTGGGTGGGTTGGATGAGTGGGATATGGGTTTTTAAAAAGGGGGTGGATGTGGGTTTTTATTGGGTGGGTTTTATAAGATTTTGTAATGTTTTTTGTGTATTTTTTAGAGTGTTGTAATGCCGCCCTGAGTCGGGTTCTGCCTGAGTGGGCGGCATATACAAATGTGATTAATAAATAAATAAATAAATAAATAAATAAATAAATACCTTCGTTGCTAGCCACCTGCCTGCAAGGATTTCGCTTCCGGCCTCGTGCACGCAAGGACCAAATTTATTATGCTTATAAGCTTCTTAAAAACAGAAGGGGGAAGATGTGAGGAGGTTCACAGCACGATCGCTGTGGCTCATGGCAAACCATGGCCATAAATCGTGGGTGATCGTTCTACTTGCCTCATCTGTTTTTACCGTAACTTAGAGGCCCCAGTTTGGGCCTCTGACTCAAGGCCTTTTGGCCCTCCCTACTATGCCCAGGGATGGCACGCAGTCATTCAGCTAGCACGCAGCTTCTGTCCAATTAGCAAGGTGAGCACGAGGCAGACATGCTGATATTTAGCCAATTAAGTAACCTTATGCTATCGCAGGTAACCAATAAGGCTATATTGCATACCCTTCTCTGGAATTTTCTTTGTCCTGTTATTCCTAATAAACTCCGACTGGGCTATCTTGCCCTATTGTCTCTTCATGAATCAAGCCTCCGCTGTCTCCTTGATCCCAAAACACAACATCACACTTCTTTATTGCAGCATGGTCAATCTGTACATTAGGTAATGGCGGAGATGCAGCTCCTTATATATGATGTAATGCATTTGAATTTTGCCCCAAAGGCGCCCATTGGTTGCGGTACCAGTGACGTCATTCGGACGTACTGCATACCTGACATAGTTCACCTGTGGCAGGAAGTTTCCCGTGCTTGTTACTGATTGGGTGCTTTGAGCCATGTCGGCTGAGCTCCTTCAGCTGCGCTATAGCTGGCAGCTGAGCTGCGTGCAGTGGCAGATGCTATGCTATAGCTGGCAGCTGAGTTGCGTGCGGTGGCAGATGAATTACATGCATACACAACAATTTATATTATAATAAATGTTTTAAAATATTTCCATTTTGTCTGACTAAAAAATGCAGCATGCCTTGAAATCATACAAACAAATAAGAGGTAGGCCATAGTCAGGATCTCCCACCCTTAAAAAACGAAATATGTAAACAGTAGTTGCATTGGGACTGAGGTGGCTTAGTGGTTAAAACGTTGAACTTGATGACTGGAAGGTTGGCAGGTCAGCAGTTCGAGACCCGAGTGCTGCAGGATGGAGTGAGCTCCCGTCTCTGTCTTAGCTCCTGCTAACCTAGCAGTTTGAAAGCAAGAAATTGCAAGTAGATAAATAGGTACCACTTCAGTGGGTAGATAAACAGCGTTCCATGCACTCCGGTGTCTAATCATGCCTGACACATGTCCACGGGAATGTCTGCAAACGCAGACCCTGGCTCTTTGGGTATTAATGGAGATGAGAACCAAACTTTAGAGTCAGATATGACTGGCTTTTGAGCAAGGGCGACCTTTACGCTTTACCTAGTAGCAAAGGGCACCAGGTAGGTTAGAGCTGAGGCACAAAGGAGGGAAAGTTTTATATATTTCTACCTCCATTTCTCCTATTCAAATCCCTTTCTCTCCACTGCCAGATCCTCAGAAGCCAGTTTGTGCCCTGTCCAAGAAGACTTATGTACAGACATTTGAATCAGAAAACAACTGTATAGAAAGCCTCGAATTAGGCTTGGGAAATTTGGTTTCTGGAATATCATTTTCCAGAACCTTGCTGGCTAAAGAATTCTTGAGGTACAGTCCAAGACAGTAACTTTTGCAAGTATCTGAGACTACAGTCCGTCAAGTTAAATGTAACATTCACCCAATGCCTGGCCAATACAAGATGAGGTGGTAGACTAACACCAAGAGAACGGCATGGGTTGTAGTCCTTTGGACTACTCACAGGGAACCCCACTTCTCGGTTCTACCAGTTGTATCTGACTCTAGCGTTCAGTGCTCATCTCTGTTTATATCCAAAGAGCCAGCGCTATCTGCATATGCAGACATTTCCATGGACATGTGACAGGCACGCCTCAACACCTGAGTGCACGGAACACTGTTTACGTTCTCACCGAGGTGGTCCCTATTTATCTACTTGCAATTTCTTGCTTTCAAACTGTTAGGTGGGCACTCCGTCATGCAGTACCTGGGAATCGAACTCTGACCTTCCAGTCAGTGAGTTCACTGTCTTAACCACTTGAGCCACTGCAGGAAAGAATACTGTATCCTAAAAAATCCCTAATATATCAAGGGGGAGGGTAATTACATCTAACTTTTTGTCATTTTTTCTATTGTCCCTATTTTTTTTAAAAGGTATGAAAGTGTTTGAAAGGAAATGGCTTATATATCCCTCCACAGTAGGGGCTGCCTTGCCTCACAGATCAGGCCTTCCTGTGTTATATTTAGGTATGAAAGGCAAATAGGAGCAATTTGGCTCTGCTAAGATTTGATCTGCAGCCTCAACTATGATTGAAATTGTAATGCAGGGGTGCCAAAACTACGGCCCGGGGGCCAGATGCGGTCCCCCAACACCAATCACCTGGCCCGCAAAGCCCTTGTCACTCCTGGAAATGGAAGCAAAATGCACCCGTATGGGCATGTTTTACTTCCGCTTCCAGGAGCAATGAGGGCTTTGCAGGCTGGATGAATTGGCATCAGGGGGCCAGATCTGTCCCCCAGCCCAGGCCATAGTGACCAACTCCATGAACCATATGACTGGCCTGTAGCCCAAAATGTTTGGGCACCCCTGTCATAATGAGTGCTCACCTTGGGCTAGTGGATTGAATCAGAAGTTCAATATCCACACTAGTGATATAATTGGCATTGCAATCCAACTCGCAGCCCCTTTCTTTCCTTCCTTCCTGCGATCTGGGGACCTCCAACATCCCACTTTCCATTGTGCAATCTCTGCTCTTTTGTTTCTGTATTTTTAATTAAATAGACGAGAATAGCATGATGACACCATATCACCTTATCGCTAGGTCTTTTTCTCTATTTCCTACATTTATATCCTCATCTCTTCCCCAGACACCGTCAATAGAAGAAGCAATTGACATGAAATGAAATATGTTGCCCCTTAGTTTTAAAATGGTTACACACTGTTTGGAAAAGATGGCAGAAATACAAACCCATTGAAGGACCTTCATTTCATCAGAACAAAGATCAAGCAATAAGGTGATCTGTTGTTATACCACAGTGATGGCGAACCTTTTAGAGACTCAGAGCCCAAACTGCAACCCAAAACCCGCTTATTTATCGCAAAGTGCCAACACAGCAACAAGGGAGGAAGGAAACGTTCCCATTGGGATGCTGGGCAGAGGGGCAGGGTGAACTCTGTACTGAGGGAGGGAGGGAGCGCTCCCATTGGGCTGCTGAGCAGAGGGGCAGGGTGAACTCTGTGATGGGGTGACTGCACGGTGCCCACAGTGAGGGCTCCAATAGGTTTGCCACCACTGTTATACCACTATTCTCATCTTTTGTGTGGCTTTTTTTAATTTAAGGAGGATTATCAGGACAAAAGAAACACAGCCCTGAATATCACGCCCAAGAGTTGTTGTCACTAAAACACCATCTACATCCATAGCACATCCAACACATCCGCATGAAAAAGATCCCTATCAAATCCACCCTCTAATGAACACACAATAGAATTAGCCATGTGTTTTATTGAACCCTAAAATGCTCAACAACTCCTCAACATTTTCATTTGCTGGAATAGTGATTGCCTTCCTTTCTCACTGTCACAAATGTAAACACTCTTTCTTTCCACAGCATCTTTGGCAGACTAATATGCACCATACAGAAGTCAGTCTCATTCAGTTCATCCAAGCCATGCAGCTTGTTGAGTGTTCTTACTCATTCTTGGAGTGTGACTGTGTACTCCATCTTCCTGTACACAGCATCTAGGCCTGTGATGGCGAACCTTGGCACTCCAGATGTTCTTAGACTTCAATTCCCTGAAGCCCAAGCACTCTGTACAGGCGCGTTTTACTTCCACTTCGGGGAGTGATGAGGGCAGCATGGGCTGGATGAATCGCAATAAATCCGTTTGTGTGGATTCACAGGGTGCTTGGGCTTCTGGGAATTGAAGTCCAAACACATCTGGAGTGCCAAGGTTCGCCATCATGGATCTGGGCAATGCAATGATTCTCAACCTTGGGTCCCCAGATGTTCTTGGACTATAGCTCCCAGAAATATTGGCCAGCACAGCCAATGACAAAGGCTGCTGGGTGTTTTAGTTCAAGAACATCTGAGGACCCAGTTTGGGAATCACTACTGTACACACAATCCACCTCAGAGCTCTTTTCCAGATTGGGGCAGTTTGGTGTCTTGCACGGAAGACAAAGAAGGAGCCGCAGTAAGGGCTAAAACACAACTTTATTGCATGGTAATCAGAGTGAACATGAGGTAATGGCGGACCAACTGCTCTATTTATAGCATAATGTCCATTTTGAATAACCCAGGTGATAGTTCATTGGTTACTGTCCGTGTGATGTCATGGATCGTCACGCCCATCTTCTCCAGGTGCGGTGCGGCGGGAATGTTTCCCGCCCTTCAGGTATTCAGGGGAATCTGTATCATGTGAGCTGGATGCTGCTACTGGCACGAGCAGTATTATCCTTAACAGCTTGCTACAATGTGTCCCTGATTAGTTACAATAGATACAATTGCCGGATACAATCAGTTAAAGAGTACGTGTCACATTCTATTCAGTACATAACATCCCTCCCCCCTAGGTGAGGACAAAGTCCGTTAGCCATTGAGGCTTTCCGCACGTTCGCTTTGGGCGAGGGGTGGCCGCACCTCGGGCCAGAGTTCCTGCATTGGAGGAGAGTGACTCGTTAGTGATTGGCTGCGAGTCATGAGCCGGGGTTTGGGGAGGTCTAGGTGTGGGAGTAAACTCCAGGGATGTGAGACTGGGGGCTCCAGGGACTAAAGAAAAACCCCTCTCCTTGCTTGGATGGGTGGGGGACCACTCCGAAAATTCCCCCCCCCCCAGTCTCCTAACTCAAAATCTAACAATTCTTCAGGATCTCTCTCTTCCAAGTTGTCCCTGTTACCCGGGGGGTCAAAAGGATATGGGTTTGTCTCATTTCCCTCCCCCCTGTGGTCTGTGTCTCCCCCTTGGGATAAGCGGGTGGGGGAGAACCCTAATGCTGACTGCTCCATTTGGTCACTCTCGTCTTGCCTTCCCACTACTCTACTTCGGAGTTGGTCGGCGTGCCTCCTCCAGAGGAGTCCTGTGCCTGTCTCGACATTGTAGGAGACTGGCCCCGTCTGTCCGACCACTATTCCAGGTACCCAAGTGGGGCCGCCAGCCGCGTAGTTTTGGCAATGTACTGGCTGGCCGATCTCGAAACTCTTGGTGCCCCCTGTTTCTATGTTTCTACCCGTGTCCTCCACCCTGCTTGGGTCTAATCTCGAGGGAATCATGGCGGGTTTCCTCCGCATGAGGAGCTCGGCGGGTGATAGCCCTGACGCTAAGGGGGTTACACGGTACTTTAATAGGAATTGGCAGAGCTGCAAGTTCAATTCCCCAGGGCCCATCCTACGCAGTGCGTCCTTTGTTGTTCGCACCAGGCGTTCCGCTTGACCATTTGTAGTGGGGTGAAAGGGGGCCACAGTTATGTGGCGAATTTTGTTAATCTCTATGAAACCCTGGAACTCCGCTAACGTGAAAGTTGTGGCGTTATCGCTCACAAGTACGTCAGGTAAACCGAAACAGCTGAATACTTTGCGTAATTGCTTAATCGTTGCAGCTGATGATGTACTGGCCATCGGAATTACCTCCAACCACTTTGAGTCTGAGTCCACTTATTATAAGGAAAAGGGTACCCCTGAATGGACCCACGAAGTCCAGGTGTAGACATGACCCCGGACCCCGGGCCGTGTCCCATTCTCTGTGCGGAAGTCGGGACTCCTCAGGCCGGGTGCTCTGGCAGCTCTCGCAAGTGCCTACCATGTGCTCAATATCTGTGTCCAGTTTGGGCCACCAGACGTAACTCCTAGCTAGTGCCTTGGAGCGCACGATCCCCGGGTGACTGATATGCAGCATCTTGAGTGTCCGGGACCTCAGAACTTCGGGGATTACTACCCGCTGCCCCCAAAGTAGGCAGCCCCTTTCTAGGGAGAGCTCGTCTCTCCGCCTACCGTAAATCCTGAATTCCTCCGTAGGGGAGGTTGCCGGCCAGCTTTTCTGTACCCATGAACTGACTAAGGCCAATGACTTGTCTTTTGCCGTAGCCTTGGCGATCTCAGCCGGCAGAATTGGGGGCGACTCTAGGGCTTCAATCAGGAGCACCTGGTGTTCCTGTTCTACCTCGCACTCGGGGTCCCCTGCCTGTGGGAGGGGTGACCTGGAAAGGGCATCAGCATGGCTGATCTCCTTGCCGGGGTGGTAGGTCAACACATACTGGTACGCGTTGAGGAAAATCGCCCATCGCATCATCCTTGGGGACAAGATCTGCGAGGTTGGCTTATCTGTGGTGAAGATTCCTAAGAGGGGCTTATGTTCGGTCACGACTTTGAATGGCCTGCCATAGAGAAAATCGTGGAACTTCTTGGTTCCTGCAACAATCGCTAGGGCTTCCCTGTCTTTTTGCGTGTAGTTGCTCTCTGCCTTGGACAGGGATCTCAAATAGTATGCCACTGGGGCTTCTTGCCCGCTCTCTAGCACGTGGCAGAGGACTGCCCCCATCAACACCGGTGAGGCATCGCAGACCAACACAACGGGTTTCTTTGGGTCAAAATGGGTCAACACAGCATCGGAAGATAGAAGCTGTTTGAGCCCCCGGAATGCCCGTTCCAGGGAGGAATCACGTGCATTCAATTAGTGCTGCTTTGACTATGCAGAGACACAGTGATGCCTTGACTAATTCCTCGTGCACAGTGAAGCTATGTTTTGCTTCGACAAAGAGAAGCACTGCTGTGAGTTGTGCAAAAGGCAAAAGCACAGCAAACACAGCTCTCCTACCACTACTTCTCATTTCTATGATGGGAAAAATCCTGTTCCTGTTGAATTTGTGCCTGCTGTGCAGTTCTCAAAGGCATATACGGCCCTCCCACCAATGCAGAGGAGGCAACCTGAATCAAAATCTGCCAGTCAAATCCTGAAATTATGAAACAATGACCTGCCCTCCAGTATATCCCCAACCTTTGGGTTTTGGACTTCGATTCCCAGAAGCCTAAGTTAGTACATTGGCTGATCAGTACTTTGGGAAAATGACTTAGGCTTCCGGGAATTGAAGTCCAAAACCCAAAGGTTGGGGATATATTGCTCTATAAGAGGTGAATAAGGCTAATCATTTAAACAACCATTTCATTAGAACCTGGAAGTGTTACTGCAAGAGTTAACACATTATCATTTACATTTGTTTATTTTAATCTTTGAGAAAGCCATTATTCATGAGAAATAGCATGGTTTTTAGTAATAAACCTATATGTTGTTTTCTTTTTTTTAATGTTCCCAAAGTCTCTACCCTTGATAACATTTTGAAGTTATGCGTAAACTTTACATATACAGTACTATAACAAAACAAATAACTAAATTAATTATGCTATTAACTCTCCTTAACCCAAAAAAGCAATGTCTTCATGTGTGATATATTATCTCCCAACTTTGCAGCCATTTAGAATGAAAAAGACGTAGGCACAAAGGAGACATAGAATTAAATTGCAAATCTTATGCTTTCCTCATAAGAATCCTAAATTCTACCCATGTTCAGTGCAGAGAGGTAGCTAGGTTACTCAGTAGTAAGCAGCAGCCAGGTTCCACTGTGTAGCACAGGGATTCTCAACTTGGACCCATGGGCCAGATGTGGCCTGTGGCACCATTTCATGTGGCTTCCCACTGCCTCCTCCACACCAGGAAGTGTCATGTGGTGGAGGTAGGGTAAAATGGCTGTCTGGCCCTCGAAGCTATCTGAGGGAGAGTGACCCAGCCCCCAGCTTTAAAAGGTTGAGAATTCCTGGCGGAGCATGTTTTGTGGGAACTGGGCCTCCAACACTGGAGAGCTGCAATCTAACAAGCTGTTAAAATGTGATTTATGAGTGATACAGTTTTGAGAAGAGGAATAGCTTCAGCCGCCTTTTAACAGTCTGTAACTCAGAGGCTCGGCTCAGTTTAGATATACAACTGGCACAAAATATTCCATATAAAATCAGCCGGCAGTGGCTCCTTGGTAGAGGTGTTTCCTCCTCTGCTTTGACTCAGTGACAATCTGACCTTTTCACACTCCTGTAATGTGATTTCCAGCACAGCTATTGCACAGCGCCTTTGCCTGGCACCATCTCTAACACAACTGCAACTACCATAAAAATCTCCCAGATGTTAAAAACGAAGGTGGGAGGGGAACCCTTTAAATTTTGCTATAAATAAACAAGCAAAACTTCCCAGACACCACAAATAAATTGGATTTAATTTGGAATTTTGCGGGAGGGAGGGGGTTCCTGCTTAAGTCCTGTAGCATTCCTCCTTTATGGTGTCTTACTGAAACAAGGAGAACTATTGCACTGCCTAAATCAGGGGTCCTCTATCTTTTTATGCCACAGGCTGGTTCACGCCCCCTCAGAAAGTTGGCAAACCGGACTGGTAGTCCTGCCTGCAGAGCTAGTGGTGTGGGGGGGAGTGGTGGTGAGCTGTGGGACCACCCCGAGCACCCACCACTCCCCCTGACAATGCTTCCCTGTTTCCCTGCCTGGATAGGGTTGCCATAATTCTCTCCCACCAAACTGAGACAGCCATGTGACATCATTGCATTCTTCAAACTGTGCCTATGTCACGGAGACCGCAGCTCTAAGACCCCACAGAATCCCCGTCCAGGGCGGGCAGCCACCATCAGTTTAAAAAAAGATGTAGTCAAGAGTTTGTTTCCCGTATGATTTTTCTTGCAAAATATTATTCTTGATGGTTCTATTTTTATTTATTTTCCCATCTCTGCCCCAGCTCCTGCCAACCTAGCAGTTTGAAAGCAAGGAATTGCAAGTACTGTAGATAAATAGGACCTCTTTGGTGGGAAGGTAAACAGCATTCCATGCGCTCTGGTGTCTAGTCATGCCTGCCACATGACCATGGAAACATCTGCAGACGCAGACAGCACTGGCTCTTCAGCTATGAAGCAAAGATGAGCACTGAACCCTAGACTTGGATACGACTGACTTTTGAGCAAGGGTGACCTTTACCTTTCTAAAATTTCTTGGGCCACTCTTTAAACCACCCTTCCTCCCCCTGTGGTCACCCCCTCTCCTTCACACACAAACACCCATTGAAGTAGACTCGCCCTCAAACCCCACATGAGGATTCCTTGAAAGAAAGTTCTAAGGAGGGGCCCAGAACGGCGATGCAGCCCATGGAGCCTCCGTTTTCCTCCAGAAGGAGAAAAGCAGGAGACAGGAAGGGACTTATTTTGCAATGGACAACTCTTCACTTTCTGTCCTTCCTCTGGTTAATGAAATTAACCATTTGTTTCTGGGATTTTTGCATGTTTTTTCTTGAACCGGCTGGGACTGCTTCAACCCAGGAAAATCCCGGGAAATCGGGACATATGGCAACTCTATGCAAGTCACTTTCTAATCCTGAGCCCTTTTGGCACACAAAGTCTTCATCAGCCCCAAGCCAATATTGATGAAGCTGCTGCCCTCCATCAAGATGGATTCAAGTGGGATTTATTCCACTTGGGGACCATCACCCTTTCCTGTCGACTTCAGCACCTGAGCCTGTTAGGCCTCAGGGTTGTCAGGTTTGTTAACCACAGCTTGACACTTGGCATTGAGATGCTGGGAGTAAGGTTTACTCTATTGCCATAGCACCTGGCCAGACTTTATGGAGAGATCCAAGGAAATAAATTCAATATGAACTTATTTTATACAGTACTACATGTTGGGGGAAATGAGAAATTATCTGAAATATTGTTTATGGTCAGACCGAGAGCTAAAATTAAGCCCTGTTCCAAAGAGCAATGTCCTCCTTAATATTATTAGTGTACAATTCTGGATGCAGCATCAGAAGATCTGTCCAATAGATGCTGCAATAATGCCCATCTCTGATTTAGCATGCATTTCTCTCTGCCCTTTTCTATCTCTGTATGGAGCAGCCATAGTTCAAGGACAGAGCAGGAATTTTGCATGCTAAAGGGGCTGGGTTCAAAGCCTAGTGGCTCCAAGTAGGCTGGGGAAGAAACAAGTCTACCTGAAACATTCTGCCAGTCAGTACTATAAACTCTCCTTGGGTCCCTTCATATTACTCTACTATGTTGTATCCATGACCATTTGTCATGCTGGGTGATTGATTTCCAAAAATCAATTATTGTATCAAGATCCAAGGTTGGGGACCACGTGGAGCTATGCTCATTTTTCCATGCTGTAGCCTAGTTGAGCAACCATTATTAGCTGGCAGAAAGGGAAGGACTTCTGTTAATAAGAACATAAGAACAGCGTTGCTGGAACAGGCCACAGCCCATCCAGTCCAGCATTCTGTCACACACAGCGGCTCACCATTTGCTTCAGGGTATTCCCAAGCAGATGCCTTCACCATCTTAGGATTCCCTGGAAATGGCATTGAGAAATATACTGCCTATCTCTCCAACCCGGAGGTTGTCCTTAGGTAGCCATAATTATAGCCCTTGTCCTCCATGAACTTGTCTAATCCTTTCTTAAAGCTGTCAAGACGG
Source organism: Bradypodion ventrale (assembly GCA_035047345.1). Classification (NCBI taxonomy): domain Eukaryota; kingdom Metazoa; phylum Chordata; class Lepidosauria; order Squamata; family Chamaeleonidae; genus Bradypodion; species Bradypodion ventrale. The sequence continues at coordinate 73,259,706 of JAWDJE010000003.1, read as the reverse complement.
ACAGCTGTCACCACTTCTTCTGGCAGGGAGTTCCATAGACCAGTGATCTTCTGGGTGAAAAAGTACTTTCTCTTATTTGTTTGAGAACTAGTACCCAAAAGTTTCATGGAATGCCAATACTTTGATTACTAAAATAGCCATTTTGATCAGGATTGCTGGCAGAGACATCTTTATCTCCTCATTGATCCCAGTGCAGCTGAGATTGCTCTTTTCTTCATGCTAACATTGACAAAATAGCTTTTGGCTCAGGAAATGTTGTGTTCTAATAGGGTAACCATCTTCATGTGATAACAATGTATCTTAACAATGAACATTTCCTACCAGTAACAATATAGCCTTCAGCTGTATCACTATAAACCCTGTATGAGGACGCGAGCTAATGACCACCAGTGGGCAGCGGCGAGCGTCCAAGCTCTCTTGGTCCATACTCATCAAAGGCTACAGCGCGGAGTTTCCCGCCACTACCTACACCTGGACAAGAAGGGCGTGACTAACAATGACGTCACGCAGACAATAGCCAATAGGCCATCGTGGAGCCACATTCGAATGTTTTACTACTGTATATATAGAGCTATGCATCCGCCATTACCTCATGTTCCCTCTGACCAACATGTAATAAACCTGAGTTAAACCAGCCCGTGGCTGTTTCCCGTGTCTTGGTTCTCATACACTAAAGGAAATATACACATTATGCACATGGCCCCCAACCCTCCAGTGAGTAGTGCAAGTAGTCAATGGAGCTGGAAAGAAACATGCAAAAATTGCTGTGACTGATGACATCATCAGGCTTGTATGGAATAACTTATAGAGCAGGATTTCAGCCCTCGAGTAAGAGTATACGTAGTTGTATTTATGCATATGTAAGTGTTCAGTCTAGTCAAATACCAGCAAGCTTTTATATGTTCATGCATCAGAGAGCCCAGGGCAATCGGGGGCAGATCATGAAAGAAGGGGTGGCACTCTTCTAATAACACTGGTAGAAAGGATATAATAATATATTATCTAACCTACAGAACCTCAATCTCATGAAGCAAAAAATTGTACTCCCCAAATCAAAAGTTTCAACCTTAGACTGGATCTCACTTGTAAGAAAGGAGGAATTAGTTCAGCCATGTGGTTATGGTGGTTAGAGTGTTGGACTGGGATGTGGGAAGCATGAATTTTCAAAGCCTCATTGGACTATGAAAATTCACTTGTTGAAGCTAGATCAGACACAACCTCTCTCTATGACCCAGCTTTCAAGATTGTTGCAGAGATAAAATGGAGAGAAAAACTGTGTTGTAGCCGGGGGTCCTGGGTGTGAGGAGGAAGAGGACAGTCTGGACCTGTTGCCAATCCCTCAGCCTGCTGCCGGCCCAGATCTGGACTCGGAGCACAAGGAGGTGGACCTGGCACCAGCCCTGCAGCCAGCTGTCAGTTCGGAGCCAGCTCCTCATGGCCAAGCCAGGCAAGATGATCAAAGCTTGACAGGAGGACCAGGGGTCAGAACTCTGGAAGACCATGCAGAGCCCAGCACATTGGAAAGGACCAGGGCTTTTTAAACACCAGACCTGCAGCTTAGGCGAAGGAGGGCTAGGGCATTCCTCCAAAATGGTCCCTCAACTGTGAGCTCTGAGTCTCTTTAAAAGGAGGGACGTACTGGCAAGCCCTTGTTGGCACAATCCATCGTGGACCCTGACACTGTGTTACCTGGACCTGGACCTCTGATATTGGAACTTTGAACTTCTGCCTGTGACCCCAATGATGTCTTTGAATTATCCCTGCATCTGTAGTTACTACTGAATGGCTTTCAACCCTGACTATCCCAGACGATGACTCTGCCTAGAGTAGACCCTCTGAACTGGAACGTAAGACCAATCTCCTACCTTCAACTGCTGGCTGAACAGCTTGGCCAGTGTCCAGGCCATAACAGACTGCCACATATGGTGCCTTGAACTCATTGGCCAGTTGTAAATGTAACATAAAGGTTTCCCTTGCTTGCAAGTCAGTCGTATCAGACTCTAGGGTGCAGTGCTCATCTCTGTTTCAAAGCCAAAAAGCAATAGATGAATATACTTCTTCCATAGAGATGCATTGTTCCATAGATTTGCCTTATCCCACCCACCCACCCACCCCCGGCTTAATACCCAAGGAAACAACCTAAGGCAAGGGCAACTGTTAGTGGCCAACTTCTTTGTTCCAAAACAATTTAAGGAATTTTGGAATGACTGGACTCCCAGAAAGATTATAATGATGCTTCTATTAGCACTATGCACATTGTTTACAAGCTGTATAGAGTATGACTCTTATACTTCAGAGAGTTGCCTTCTTCTTCCAGCACAGCTACATTTTGTGGAAGTATCTGGGACTCTTACATCCAGAAAAAGGTAGCTCCTCCAAACAATAAGTAAAATTAAACTCAAGACCGAGACAGGCTTAGGCATGTGGCAATTGCTGCTTATCCCAAAGCCTTTAAAAGGCTGTGTCTTACAAAGGGGTTCATCTCACTTCACTCATTGTACATTTCTAACATTTTCTAGAAGAATGCAGTAGCCAGAAAACCTTGGTGGCTTCTCTGTGCAGGTATGGAGAAGGTGTGAATTTCCCATTGTGTTTGGACTCAATCTCCTATTAGCCATCTGGTTGGATAGCCAGTGGTGAAGGCTGATAGGACCTGCAGTTCATCATCTAGAGGGCCATGTATTTCCCATCCCCTTTTAAAACCCCATAACTGTGTGATCTAAAAGTAGAAATAAAATTAAGGATAGAAGAATATCTGCTGCTGCTGTTATTGTTTTTGATGTTGCTGTGCCCCATCAATTCGTGTATGACTTATGGTGTCCCCTATAAATCAGAGATCTCCAGAATGTCCTGCCCTCAACAGCCCTGCTCAACTCCTGCAAGTTATACTCTGGTTCCTTTAGACCAGGGAAACGATCCATATTGCATTTGGCCTTCCTATTTTCCTTTTGCCTTCCGCCTTCTTTCCACCTTGCACAGTCAAGCACGACCCTTCGTGACCTCATCACAACAGGATTCCTTGTCATCCACCATCCTTTGGAGTCTGCTCAGATCCATGCCCACTGAATCAGCAATACTGTCTAGCCCTCTCATCTTCTGCCACCCCCTTCTCCTTTTGCCCTCAAACTTTCCTAGCATTAGTGCCTTCTCCAGTGAATCTTCTCTTCTCATTTGGTGGCCAAAGTATTTGAGCTTCAGCTTCAATATCTGTTCTTCCAAGGAGCAGTCAGGATTGGCTTCCTATAGGACTGGCTGATTTGATCTCCTTGCATTCCAGGGGACCCAAAAGTCTTCTCCAGCAAGACAGCTCAAAGGCATCTATTCTTCTACACTCAACTTTCCTTATGGCTTCTTGCTCACTAGTTCTGATAGGTTAGGTTGGTTTTTCTTATGTCACTTTTCAGGTTGATTATTATTGTGTTTTTGTTATGTATATTATTTTATGATATTGCTTTGTTGTTGTAATTTATTGTTTTGTATTGGATGTTTTATATGATTGTAAATTGCCCAGAGTGGTGCTTGCACCAAAAGATCAGGATAACAACAACAGCAATCATCATCATCATCATCATCTAGATCTCACAGCCATATAGCCTTACACTTGATCTTTTCTAATTCCTTCATTGCTGTCTTTTTGAGTCTCAATCTTCTTTTGATTTCTTGGCTGCAGTCTCAATTTAGAAGGCATATAAAATCGTTCACTAATTTGTTCATTATCAATGTTAATGGTTAATGTTGTGCAGTTCTTCTGTAGTAATTATTTTGGTTTTCTAACTGCTCAGCTGCAACACTTCTTTGGCACATCCTTCTTCTTTTTTCAAAGTGCATGGAATGTATTATTTTATTTTTATTTTTATTTAAGTATAAACAATAAAAACAACACAATAATATACAAATACAAAATATAATCATATAAAGAGAAAAGCAAGGGGGAAATGTATATAACTACCACATGCACCCACCACCTTAGTGGAACACTATACATCATCTTATAATTATTATCTATATAACATTTCATTTATATATTTATATTTGTCCCATCTTTCCAGAATGACAGATATTCTTGTACATTCTTTCACTTTTGTTAAAAGTCATTTCAAGTCATTGCTGGTGTTTTGTCAGTAAGGTTGCGTCATCAGCTGGAGCAAATGGAACGCTATTACCTTTCCACCCAAAGCGGTACCTGTTTATCTACTTGCAACTTCTTGCTTTTGAACTGCTAGGTTAGCAGGAGCTGGGACAGAGACAGGAGCTCACTCCGCCGTGCAGCACTCAGGACTGGAACTGCTGACCTTCCAGTCATCAAGTTCAGCATCTTGACCACTCAGCCAACACAGTCCTAGGTTGTTCTGGTAATTGCAGCTTTAGTCACAAAAAAATTATTTTCCCAAGTTGGTGGGCCCTGGCGACGTGCTGAAGCTCATGTGCTGGCAAAACCTTTACTGGCAGGGGAGGTGGCCCCGGGGCTTGTAGTAGTAGCGGCCACCCGCTGGTGCCAGGAGCCTTCCGCCTGGCTCTGCTGTGGCTGCGCTTCCCGCTCGCCCCCCGACGGCGCGTCCATCCATCCCAGCAGCCGCATTCCCTCCATGCGGTTCCCACATAAATCAGGGCGGACGGAGGAGCGCCGGCAGGGACAGTTTCTCATCGGGCGCTGCTGACAGGCAACGACAAACAGACCGGCCTGAGAATAACCACGGCCTGGGCCGAGTTTACACAAGGGCAGGCGCTGTGTAAATACGACGCAGAGACGGAAAGGAAGGGGGAGAAAACTTCCCGAGCGCCCTCCAGGCGCCGCCCTGCGCCCCACCGATGCTCCCGGGGTGCGACCGGCGTGGGAGCTACGAAATGGAAGAAAAGGTCACTGTTGTTCCTGGACGTCATTTCCATTAACGCCACACACGCGCATGCACTCGCGCGCACACACACAGGGGCCACCATCTATGACCGTGATGGCGAACCTTGGCACTCCAGATGTTCTTGGACTTCAGCTCCCAGAAGCCCAAGCCCCCTGTGAATCCACACGAATGGCTTTACTGCAGTTCATCCGGCCCGCGCTGCCCTCGTCGGAAGTAAAACACGCCCATGACTTTTAACAAAGTGAAAGAATGTACAAGAATATCTATCATTCTGGAAAGATGGGACAAATATAAATACAGTATATAAATGAAATGGTATATATATAATAATTATAAGATGATGTATAGTGTTCCACTAAGGTGGTGGGTGCATGTGGTTGTTATATACATTTTCCCCCTTGCTTTTCTCTTTATATGATTATATTTTGTATTTGTATATTATTGTGTTGTTCTTATTGTTTATAGTTAAATACACGCCATACAGGCACGTTTTACTTCCGCTTCTGGGAGCGACGAGGGCGCATTTTACTTCCTCTTCCGGGAGCATACAGGCGCGTTTTATTTCCGTTTCCAGGAGCGACGAGGGCGGCATGGGCCGGATGAATCGCAGTAAACCCATTCGTGTGGATTCACAGGGTTCTTGGGCTTCTGGGAATTGAAGTCCAAGAACATCTGGAGTGCCAAGGTTCACCATCACGGATCTAGGAAAAGTAAAGGCCTGTAAAGGACATACACCTATGTAATTTTTGAAGTGGTCACTGTGTTAATCTGTGCAAGCATATCGGAAAGGAAACAAAACAAAACAAAAAACCTTGTGTCACCTGAAAGACTAACTCCTCCACAGTATTTTAAATGTTTGAAGTGGTAGCCAAGTGTTAGTCTGTGCAAGCATATGTGAGGGTAAACAAAACAGAACAGCAAAAATAAAAATGTTGTGGCACCTTAGAGACTAACTCCTGTAGTTAAATGTGACCAAGTCCACTTCATCAGACATAAGAGTGAGGCCCCCTGACATCAATTTATACACACATCAGGTACACAGGCACACAATACGACTGGCTTTCGAGCAAGGGAAACCTTTACCTTTACCTAACAGAATAGTAGCATTGTAGCTTTTAACAACTGACAAAATCTCCTATTTTTATTCAAACCACTGCAAAGCCTGGCCCTCTTGCAAATGGTTGTAAAACAAACTTCTCTTGCAAGCTGATGCATCACATCCAAATGGTGGATGCAACAAATATTGTGACGTTGCACATTTGCCAATCAGTTAGCATCTGTTGATAATGGTTTGAGTGACCCAGGCAAAACTGCAGCATATAAGAACCTGCTACTTGAGGACTTGATCCACGAAAGCTAACATTAAAATACAGGAGTTAGTCTTTCAGGTGACACAACGTTTTTTGTCTTGTTTTTTGTTTTGTTTACTCTCTGATACCCCTATGTAAAATTTACTTGCAAGTAAACAGGAGTCTCCTTGTTTTCATTGCCAGAGGCTTGCACCAGTGAAGCGTTTTTTCCTACAAAAATTAGTGGTTAAATTAGAACCCTTCTGTTGGACTGGATACAGTACTTCTCCCTCTGCCTTGGATCTAATTGAAGTCTTACTCTGAACAAATCTGAAATGAGTGAGAGCTCGCTTAGTAAGCCCTTCTTAATTTAAGACCAGAATCCTCTCAGTAGTCAGAACTAGAGTAAGCTCATTGACCAAAATTCTATTGTTTAGCATAGTAAGTCACATTAGAACAGACCCATTGAATCAAACGGGAATTAAATGAGTCAACTTTTCTGTAAATTCTGTTGATTCAAATAGGCTTACTCTAACCAACCGTGACAGTCATCAAATCCCCATTGATTCATTGAGCATACTCTGATGCAGGGCCGTAGCCAAGAGGAGCGGGAGAGGGGGCAAAAACCCTCCTGAACTAACAGCCCACCCACCCCACCCCATGGTGCCAATGTTATAGGTGAGTGTGACATTGTTGCCCCTCCTGAATTTTTTTTGCCCCTCCTGACAACCCCCCCTCCCCCCAAAAAAATATATATCTAGAATCCTGGCTATGGCCTTGCTCTGATGCAATGTACTATAAATATGGTACGCAACAGGAATTTGGCCACTGGATCACTGGGAATTGTATGTGTTGACTCCCTGTTGATTCAATTGATCTAATTTGGTGGGTTAAACAATTGGATCCTGGGCTTCACCCACTGATTGTAGTGAGTTTACTCAATATATGACCTCGCCTGGAACAAATCCATGATATTATTATTATTATTATTATTATTATTATTATTATTATTATTATTATTATTATTATTATTATTATTATTATTATTATTATTATTATTATTATTATTATTATTATTATTATTATTATAGGATTCATACCCCACTCTACTCAAGCACAAGGCTGAATCAGAGCGGCTACAACAATCAATTATCAATACACATACAGTTTCAACATCATCATAATACACATAATCACACAATAATACAATAATAATATTTTTGATTGGATCATCCAGTCTGAGAAAAGAACTGGTTGGGTGAGTAAGCATTGAAAGGTGGGGTGTTAAGCCTATTTGAATCCACACAATGTGGTTTGACTGCTGGAGGGATGCTTTTCAGTAATGGAAGGGGCCTCATGTTGATCAAGTCAAAGGGAGACACTGGCAGACCAGAGAGCAAACAAATTACATAAAATGTGTCCAGAGAAGCACACAAAGAACCCCAAAAGTTAATAGCTCAGAATACCTTGCAAACCTTGCAAAGACCATGGCTTTCTTTTTGGGGTCAACCTATCTTATGTTCATTCTTCTTTTCTTTGGGACCTACTGTTCTCTTTTGTGGGACTTCAGAGAGGTGGTTTTTTGTTGTTGTTGTTTGGTCTGGTTCATGCCCTGACTGCAGGTGCCTTACAAGTTGTATCTGTTTTGTTCTATTCCTTTCCACAAAGTGTGCTAGTTGTAGTAGTGGAATGGAGTATCATAAGACCAATATAAGAGCACTAACATTGGGGGGGGGGGGAGAAGAAAGAAGGTGTTCTTACTGAACTTGTGGTTGGCTGTACCAGTGTTGCTTGTGCAGCTTCTGCGAGAAGGGAATGAAGACAAAACCTGCCAAGAACCAATAAGGAAGAGAAGGTCCTTAATGCTCCACTCTGCTCATCGCTAGTGCTTCAGGCAGCTGAAGTCCAATGTGCTTCTCTTAGAAGGCAGCCTTAGCAAGTTCCATGAGACTTCAGGATTAGTACATATGCATGGCTCAGGGAGAAAACACCTTTAAATAATTGTGCCCAAAGCCAGCTCTTCACCAGAAGTCTCCCAGAATCAAATGCTGGATGATGACTCAACAAAGGTGTACATCCCATTGATTTGATGGGGATACTATAGTTGGGACCAACAGCTGGATTCAAGACCTGGGATTGAGTTCAAAATAAATCCACCACTGAATTGATTTGTACATACAGGTAGTTAGAATTCCTACACTTCTGATTAAGGATGAAGCTCCTTTAAAGGTTGTTTTCATATGGACAATCACTAGTTCTAATTAAATAATTCTAGGACTGTAAGGTAGATCAGGCACATCAATCCATTAAAAACTGATGATCATTTTTAAAATGGCACAGATTAAAACCGGTCCTTATGGGATTTGTTTGGGTTTTTTTTTCTTATACAATGCATTAATAAGTATTGATAAACATTTGAGGTGGGAAAGTGACATTTTTCAAAGTAATACCACCTTTGTGGCTCAAGTGGCTAAGATGCTGACTGGGAGGCGGAAGGTCAGCAGTTCGATTCCCAAGTACTGCAGGACAGAATGAGCTCCTGTCTTTGTCCCAGCTCCTGCCAACCTAGCAGTTTGAAAGCAAGTAGATAAATAGTGACCACTTCGGTGGGAAGGTAACAGCGTTATGTGCGCTCCGGTGTCTAGTCATGCCTGCCACATGGCCATGGAAACGTCTGCAGAAGCAGACAGCTCTGGCTCTTCGGCTTTGAAACAGAGATAAGCACTGAACCCTAGAGTCGGATAGGACTGGCTTTCGAGCAAGTGAAACCTTTACCTTTACCTTTACTAGTTATGAAAGAGAAGGAAACTTGTTTCCCTGATGTAGTGCTTTGTTCATCATGGCTTCTATCACCTGAAAAACAAAAAGACCAGAATCCTATTGTTTGTCTCAACTTACTACTGGGGCACACAGAAAGAGCCTCCTGGAAGATTGTGGTGTTTTTGAACCACAATTATCAGACGAACCGCAAGCTTGTGTTACCAGCTAATCTTTCTCACACTAGGTCAGGCGAAAGTAACTGCAAAATGAACTCACCAAAGGGTGCCTTCATTTTGGTAGTTTCACGCCTGCCCTAGAAACGAAAGAAGAAGAAGAAAAACTTACTATTGAATCAGTTGCTAAAGGGCGAGTTGACACATACACAAATCCCACTGTTTAAATGGACCTGTCCTAGTTGGACTATCAATAATTCTCTGACCTATGCAGGTCCTCTTTGCAAAGGTTCCTTTTTACAAAAGTAGGCTGTAATAAAATACAATTTTATGCTAATCCATTGAACAACCAATTAATCGACATGCCCTGAATAAAGTAAGCCTTGCTTGAATCTCGCGGTAGCAATAGCATTAGCAATTACACTTATATACCACCACATAACGCTTAGTGCACTCTCTGGGCGGTTTACAGGTAATTAGGTAAGTAGATCTAGCCTTTAAACAGGGCTTTTCGGAGTTTGGAGAAAATATGGGACAAAGTACCTTTCAATCGGCATGATCAACCGCGGGGGGGGGGGGGAGGAGGTAATTCTGCGCCTGAATTACTTTGATGAAAACCCAGAGGAAAGATTCCCTCCTGCATTGCAAACTGCGAGGGATCTTGGGGGGGGGGGGGGGGGTGTTGTTGCGCTGCCTGGCTATAGCGCTGCCAGGTAAAAGCTTGTCTCCACACGACAGGTGCGGGGGAGTGGGAAACCGTGGGGGGCTTGTTTAAGGCCACCCAGGGAGACATCCCGGCTCCGATGCATTAAAGACCCACCAAGTTCTCCCAGGGCGGATCAAAATGGGCGAACCTGGGAATAAAAGGTGTACCTGGTTGGTTGGTTGTGTCGTGTGTTGTTGCGATTGGGGGCCATTAGCTACCGGATCTGGCGGCTGGGTCGAGACTCTTCCATCCACCCCCCGCCTGCAGGGTTGATGGGACCCACAAAGACCCGGAGAGGATGATAGCATCTCCGGCGAATGGGCTTCCTACCCTGCTTCCCCCCTTGCTCGGATGGGCCGCCCGGCTCCATCCATTACCTTAATCCCTTGTCTAAACAGTGCGCAGAGAGGCCGGGACAACAAGCCAGCGGCAAAACCAGAGGGGGCGGACGGGCAGCAAAAAGGCTAATGGGCTGCTGCAGACAAAAACCATTAAGAGAATCAGCCCTGGCCAACCTTGGCGGCAAGGAGGGGATCGCGCAAACGGCGGCCCAGTGGAGTAAACCCGGAGGGGATGTGAGCCAGCGCCCACGGGCCAATGCGCAAAACAGCCCGATTTTTACGCCCCACTCATTCACAAGGAACAAAACCACATGTACCCTCGGAAGCGTTTCCAACCCACCACCAGTTCCCACCCACCCCTCCCATCGCAGGTTGAAAAACTGGAGTCCAGAAAGGAGACGACTGATTCTTAGGAGACAAGCTATGAGAAACCTGGGGGACATAGTGAAAAGTAGACACATCACCTTGAAAACAAAAATTCGTATAGTCAAAGCAATGGTATTCCCGGTGGTAATGTATGGGTGTGAGAGCTGGATCATTAGGAAAGCTGAGCGCAAAAGAATAGATGCCTTTGAAATATGATGTTGGAGGAGAGTCCTGAGAGTCCCCTGGACAGCAAAGGGAACAAATAGGTCATCTTAGAAGAAACCAACCCTGACTGTTCATTGGAAGGTCAAATAGTAAAGATGAAGATGAAATACTTTGGACATCAAATGAGAAGGGAGGATTCACTTGAGAAGGCCTTGATGCTGGGAAAGGTGGAGGGCAAAAGAAGAAGGGGGCGGCCAAAGATGAGATGGCTAGATGGCATTGTAGACACAATGGGCACAGAGCTGGACGGGCGGAGAAGGATGGTGAAGGATAGAGGTGCCATAGGGTCGCAAAGGGTCGGAATCGACTGTGCGACTGAACAACAAAGAAAGGCGAAAACTCTTCGTGCCCCAACAGAGAAAACGGGCACCTTCGTGGCTCACCTTTTGCGCCCTACAAACTACCCGCCCCTTTTACAGGTGAGCTGAAGGGAATGCCAATGAATCGCCTTCGACGGCAAGAGGGCAAGTGGTGGGGAATGGTGAATCCACGTCTTCCTTGACTTCCATTAGCTTCATCGATGCACATTTCCGTAGCTTCCGAAGCCAACCGAATCCGCAGACCCCGGAAAGAGGGCAGCGAGCGCCGAAGGCGATGTGCTTGGAGGCGGACGGTCTCGCTTGCGCCCACATTCAAACTTCACTTCCTGGGAGCTGCCTTCGACCCGAACTGTGTCTTGGATCAAGGCCCGCGCCAGGGACTGGGCAAACCATTTAAATAAAGTTTAGGGCAGAGAGAATCCAACAGACAATTGACATTCCTCGTCACAAGAACACGATAGTTTTTTTTAAAAATGTGTACCGGGTACAGGGTTTTTATAGCTCAGGCTCGTCCAGGTTTACTTGAAAAGAAAGTTTACTCTACTAGGTGGCGCTTACTGTCTAAATCAGAGTGCACAGGGTCACAAACGGTACCCAAAGTGCTCTAAGTCCGTGATGGCGAACCTTGGCTCTCCAGATATTCTTGGACTTCAATTCCCAGAAGTCCAAGCACCCGTGAATCTGCACGAATGGGTTTTCTGCGATTCATCCGGCCTACACCACCCTTGTCGCTCCTGGAAGCGAATGGGCACGTTTTGTTTCCGCTTCCAGGAGCGACGAGGGCGGCCCAGATGAATCGGGGTCTTGGGCTCCTGGGAATTGAAGTCCAAGAACATCTGGAGTGCCAAAGTTCGCCATCACTGCTCTAAGTATATAGAAAAAGAAAACAGGCCTTCCCACCGAAAGCCAAGGGGAGTAGGGTTTTTTATCCCCGAGCTGCCGGCTGGCCTCTGGTTATAAAGAGGTGCTGTGCAATAGATGGCACGGAGAGGCTGAAGAAGAGGAAAGGGTCTGGGGGCAACTGCCACGACGTACTACATTTAGAGACTTCAGGTAAAGATAAAGGTAAAGGTTTACCTTGCTCGAAAGCCAGTCGCATCCTACTCTAGAGTTCAGTGCACATCTCTGTTTCAAATCCGAAGAGCCAGTGCTGTCTGCTGCTGCAGACATTTCCGTGGTTATGTGGCAGGCAAGACTAGACACCGGAGTGCACGGAACGCTGTTTACCTTCCCACCCACCGAAGTGTCCCTATTTATCTACTTGCAATGTCTTGCTTTCGAACTGCTAGGTTGGCAGGAGCTGGGACAAAGACGGGAGCTCATTCCGCCCTGCAGTGCTTGGGAATCGAAATGCTGACCTCCCGCCTTCCAGTCAGCGTCTTAGCCACTTGAACCACTGCACTACCCTTAGAGACCTCAGCCCATTCAGGGTCCTCCAAGTGAGGTAGGAGAGGTTGAGTTCCTCAGCTGCCAAAATGAAGCCTCTTTCTTGGCTTTGTCTTTGGCCACACTTAAGTCCTCATTGCTACCTGCTTCTGGCAGTAATCGACAAACCAGTAAATGATCTGGATTCTGTATCTCTCCACATTCACACAGCGTGTTGTTGTCCGCCTGCAGCTTCTATTTGAGCATGTTGGCCTTATATTTAGGGACTCCAACACTCAGCCTGTTCAGAGTCCTCCAAGTGAGGTAGGGGAGGTTGAGTCCCTCAGCCCTAGCCTCCTTTAATGTTGTTCCGTGGACCGTGAGCTCCTTCTTCCATCTTCTAATTTGTTTTTGCTCTTGTGTACCCGCAAGAATGTTCGTTCTTGACATAAAGCTCTTCCTGGATCTGAGCCTGCAGACTTGAGGCACAGATCCATTCGGAGGATGGATTTACTCGATTTGCCCCAAGGAAAGGAAGCCCGGCTTGGCTTCAGTCCTTCCCTGGGCAGCTCGTTGTCGCTTTTTTCCTCCGAGCTTTTTGCCGTGACCGGCCCAATATACGGTGCTTCTCACGACCCGTCCCTGAGGTCTCTTCTACTGTAGCAGGCCGGATCCGAAGAGGCTGAACCATCCAGAGTTGATCCGGCCAACGGGGAAAGCCGGGGATGCGATCACTCCAAGGACAGCAGCCGCCACACGGTGGGAACCGCCTGATGCTCCCAGGCCGCCACCACCAGCAGCACCACCCCATCATCGCAGCCCTCTCTATCCCTTGGGCGCTTTCGGTCCTGAACCGTTCTCAGGACCCCTAGACCGTGCAGCAAAGAGCGGAGGTGGTGTGGTGTGAGTTAGTCCCACTTCATTCCACCCTCTGCCAGTCATCCCGAGGGGCTGGGAGTGGGGTGCCAGTTAAGACTCTGGGAAACTCCATACTGGCACAGATGAGATGGTACCAGAAAAGGCCAAGGCGCCAGTCCCAAAAGGAGTAAATGCATATCGACCCTTTTCACATGGACCACGAACTACAACTCGACGGATGCACTTCCATGAAGCCAAAACAAGGGAGAGCCCTCCGGCTCCACCTTAGAGTCACACTTTTATTGGGACATCACCTTCCCGGAATCAGAACCAGCTTCCTATCAATCAATCAATCAATCAATCAATCAATTCAGTCCTTCCCTGTCAATTGATTGATAACCCACTTCGTTGGAGCGGTGCACTGAGTGGAGCAAAATATTTCTCTCCCGAAAAGAGAGGGATGGGGGAGTTGAAGTTTTTGACTTTGGCTCCAAGAATAAAGTCTCCAATGCCCAGATCAGATGCCACACCGTGCCCATCCCTAAGCTCTTGTTGACTTTGGCAGCCACGTTACCCCTGGAGGGCACCACACCGGCCTTTGCCGCTCACTTCAGCGGCGCGTTCTTCTGCTGCGCTCTCCCTACTCCAGCACGGAGCGTGTGCCTTGTTCTGTCAACAACACCCTTGAGCCCTTCACACCGTCCAGCCTCTGTTGAGAAACAGAGAAAGAATCAATAGGAAACCGTGTTCAGTACGATCACATTTCGGAGGAGTTCCAGAAGCAACCCCGTGTTATTCCGTGAAGTGTTTCTGCAAGGTGATAGTTGCCGATAAGCATAGAAAACAGAGGGAGGAATTGTCCTGCAACCTTCATTCTTGCATCAAAAAGAACAGAGCTTGTTTCACTCTACATAAGCTTTTTTGAACTAGAGCTCCCTGCCTAGATACAAGCCTCTAACATTTAATAGATGCACTTGGTGTGTATAAATTGCACCTGATGTGTATACATTGATGCCACTCTTGTGTCTGATGAAGTGGACTTGATCCACGAAAGCTAACATTAAAATACAGCACTTACTCTTAAAAGTGCTACAACGTTTTGTTTACTCTCTGATATGCTTGAAATACAGACTAACATGACTACTATTCCAAATAATAATAATAATAATAATAATAATAATAATAATAATAATAATAATAATAATAATAATAATAATAATAATAATAATAATAATAATAATAATAATAATAATAATAATAATAATAATAATACCGTGGCATTTGTCAAACTAACACACACATACCCTGCAGAAAAGATACTTTAAACTCGCCAGACTTGTCTGTGGCAAACTTTTAGAAGTCACCACAATCTAACCAGGATAGGAAATTCTGGGATGAGATAGGTAGGTAGGTAGGTAGGTATATATTCATTTGCAAATTTAATTCCTCGGTATCAGGCCAGACCAGACGTGAAACTGCCAAAATGAAGGCACCTTTTAGTGAGTTCTTTCTGCAGTTCTTTTCGCCTGACCTAACGCCACATTTACCTGCCTTGAATGTATTTGAGAGCCAGGGTTACTGTTTTGATTCACCCTCTCGTAACAGTAACAGTGCTGTGAGGCAAGTGGTGTAATCTCCCTTTGCCAGGTCTTCTTCAGTTTAGAAAAACAGCAATACAACAACATTATTTGTGTGGTTATTTTGGTACCTGGGTCAAAACACACACACCCCTACCCATTTTTAAATTGCTTCACTCGAGAAAGTAGATCCACAAAAATTGCAGTCCGCAACATTATTTTAGAATCCACGTGATATTCCTGCTCTATTTCAATGAGCTAACAGAGTGTATAGTCTTCTGGAATTTGTCAAATAAAACAGCCTCCTGTCTCATTGCTACTACTATAGATTCTCAGTCGTATTGACTGAAAAGGAAAAGACACTGTTTGTTACTGGAGGTATTCAGGTATGAGTCAGATTGTTGCTTAGGAGGCAGAGAAGCTGTTACCAGGAAATAGATTACTTGGAAATTATTATGGGGAATTACCAGGTAAACAGATTGGGATATTATTTCACAGAAATAAGTTTTGGACATAGAGCCGACAACAATAATATTTTGAAATTACCTATGATTAGTTAAAAAGATTATTATACACATGTCTATCTTGAAGAAAACGCTATTAAATTCAATGTAATTTGCTTGCGAGTAATTACGTGTAGGACTGCAGTTTCAGACACAGATCTCGGTAAACACTGCCTTTAAATTTCCATGTTGAAAAAGGTTGTTTGAGAGCATAACATGACAAATAGCAGGAATTTTTGAAGTGGTAGCCGTGTTTGCCTGTGCAAGAATATTAGAGAGTAAACAAAACAAAACAAATTACTCTCTAATATGACAAATAGCATAACAGTTGCCTTTCAAACATGCTTTTATTGTGCAGACTGGCTTTTCCAAAGCAACTCTTATTAACTTGCATGAAACTTATGTGAGGCCCCGTATTGTAATAATAATTAATTTTGGCGATAGGGTTGGGCCCATGGTTGCTAGTTTCGTTTTCGTTTTAATCTGTACTTGCACACAATCATCTTTGCCTCCTCCATTTCATTTTTATACTAAAAAGAAGGGTCCTCTGTGTTTTTCCTGTGAAAGCAAATTACTCAAAACGATACGCAAACAGAATGGCACAATGTTAAGCATAATAGGGGAAATACCATAGTTTATGTCTAAGATAAAACTTTCATTATTAGTGAGCTAACAGTTTGACCACGGAAAGATTACAATAAATTAAGGTTAATTCCTAGGTTTTGAAGAGGACCACCAGGGTTAGGCACCCCGTTACAAACAGGGAAATAATCCCCATCCTAAATCGAAAAGTTCAATCAATCCATTTTATTTTATTTATTTAAATTTGTATGCCGCTCCCTCGCCCTAGGGCGACTCCAGGTGGCATACATCACAGCAAACATAATACAAAAAACAAAAACATAAAAACCATCCTAAAACGTCCTAAAAATCCTTAAAAACAACCCAATACATAGTCCTAAAAAGCCAAAAATTAAAACTATAAAATACCCACCCACCTACCCATCAAATAACGTGTTTGCTCACGTTATTTGATCTGCAAGAACGCCAAAGTAAAACCTAATAAGAAGCACCTCTCTACTGGGAAACAACTTCTTCTGATCTCCTTCTTCTTCCTAACTACGTCTCTGAATAAAATCACCGCCTAATTTGGGGCACTTTGGGAGCTTGCTCCTGCGGTGCTTTCCACTCCAGGACTGATTCCAAACAAATTTTTCTTCCCACATTTGGAGCAGGAATTTCTGGACTTTTAAACCTTTCTTTAGAGAGCTTCCTTCTTCCCTATCCAGAAAGAAAGAAAGAAAAAGAAAGAAAGAGAGAAAATCACCCTGGATGAAAAAGTACTCCCCGTCACATCTGCCAAGTCGCCCACAACTGCTCTCCAGGAGAAACATCACATGCATAAGCTTCTTACGAAAGTTATATGCGTTAATTAAAATTAATCAGCAGCCGTAAGGAGTGCTGAAGTCCTTGCATAGCGCTTCGGATTCCTTCCAGTACTTTTTGCGTTGTGGAACGAAGTAGTCTTCAAAACAACTTACCTTCACCTTTCAGATTTACGGCTCCAAAGGGAATCACGGGGTGGGATTGGAGGACTGAACTCTAGGGGAAATTGAACCCGAGTGGAAAAGGAGCCAGCCCCGAAGCTTATCGCAACAGATAGCTTGGGTTAGGTTTGTATGTTGAGGTGGCATTGCTCCCCCAGCCCACCCAGCCCCCGCTTCCAGGTGTACTCATACTCTGCTGAAATCTGTGGTTCGTTTGGTTTCAATGGGTTCACCCCAAGCATGACTCAGTCTCTAGATTCAAATCAAAATCAATCTTTATTACGGTCCAAGACCAGCATAGTACATAGAGTGAATCAGTGATGGAGGAGGAAGAGGAAGCCACAGAAAAGCATTGCTACTATGTACCCCATGCTCCTGTCTCAGCATTGATCAGGCTAATCTCTCCTGGATCTCACATGCAGAATACCGAAGTGATGTTATCTAAGGTAAAGGTTTCCCTTGCTCGAAAGTCATGTCCCCAAAATCTGTTTCCACCGAAGTGGTCCCTATTTATCTCCTTGCAATTTCTTGCTTTCAAACTGCTATGTTGGCAGGAGCTGGGACAGAGATGGGCGCTCATTCCTTCATGCAGTACCAGGGTCTCGAACTGCCGACTCTAGGGTTCACTGCTCATCTCTGTTTCAAAGCTGGAGAGCCAGCGCTGTCTGCTTCTGCAGACGTTCCCGTGGTCATGTGGCAGGCATTACTAGACACCGGAGCGAATGAAACGCTGTTTACCTTCCCATCGAAGTGGTCCCTATTTATCTACTTGAAACGTCTTGCTTTCGAACTGCTACATAGGTTGGCAGGATCTGGGACAAAGACGGGCGCTCATTCCGTCCTGCAGTACTCGGGAATCGAACTGCTGACCTCCCGCCTTCCAGTCAGCTTTCTTAGCCACTTGAGCACACTGCAGTCCCACCATGTTATCTTATCTCAGTGAAAATCAGTTCTGCCGTACTGAGCTCATGCCTGGCCTACGGGTACTTTGCCTCGATAACTCAGAGGCTCCTTTTAATCTGCACGGCCATGTGCTTGAGGAAAGGGTCAAAAAAAGCAGCCCCTCTTCTACCCTGGGAGCCAAAGTGGCAGGAAGATCTGAGGTCAAAACGGCAACTGAGCGCATGGGTCTAACTTAGACACCCTCTAACAAGCTGGGAAAGGCTCGTCTGAAATCTTCCCTGGGAGGCTCTTACTACAGATTTCCAGACTCTTACGAGAGGGTTTTCTTTCTAGGCTGCCAACATATACCATGCATTGGGCCGAGAAGCGAAGGGAAGGCTCTTCTTAACTAGAACTCCATGTCAAGCGAGCCTGCCTAGCCGCTGGGCCTCTCGGCTTTTTCTGAAACAGAGATGAGCACTGAACCCTAGAGTCGGATACGACTGGCTTTCGAGCAAGGTATACCTTGCTGCTGGTGGGCAACGTCCTTTTAATTTGGGCAGGATTTTGACCTCTAAAGTGACTTGTATAATAATTTCGTGTCAGAAATTATTCTGGGTTGGAAGGATTTTTGCTGGAGAAACTCCGCCCAGGGAACGCTCAAATGAGGCTCCTTTCATATCCCCAAAATCTGCTTCCACCGAAGTGGTCCCTATTTATCTCCTTGCAATTTCTTGCTTTCAAACTGCTATGTTGGCAGGAGCTGGGACAGAGATAGGCGCTCATTCCTTCATGCAGTACCAGGGTCTCGAACTGCCGACTTGCCCGGCCTTCCAGCTAACAAGGCGAGCTTCTTAACCAATGAGCCACCGGAATGTTGCAGGAAAGATTTTTAGTTGCTTGATTTTTTTATTGGTGCTTGGCCTGTCTCCAGAGCCCCGGATTTGAAGAACTGTGGCTGGGGTTGGAAGACTTGACCAGTGTAAAAAATAAATAAATCACCTTCCGTATATGAAATAAATAAATAGTTTTAAAAATATGAATTTTGTATACATCTTTTCCACAAGATGGTGATCATGAAGGACATAGAACAAAATGGAATGAAACATCAATAAAAAGATAAGGCAAATGAATGAATAAGGTAAAGGTAAAGGTTTCCCTTGCTCGAAAGCCAGTCGTATCCAACTCTAGAGTTCAGTGCTCATCTCTATTTCAAAGCCGAAGAGCCAGCGACGTCTGCTTCAGTAAATGAGTTAATATTATATTTCCAATTTTGCTATTTACTATGCAATTACAATTTAGTCGAAAGAGGAGATGTACATTTATATTATTTTTTTAAACTTACAAAATATTTCTAGACTACCTAAATGAACAAAGTAATTTTTATCGCTGTCTTTTTGTTCCTTCCTCGGCTTCAGTTTCACCACTCTGTAGAAAGCCACCAGAGGAAGGAAAATTAAACACAATGGGTGGGATTCAATGGTGTTTACTACCTTCAGACCCACAATAGGATCACTGCTTTGGCTTGGTTTCCTCTAAGTTTATGCATAGGTCTGGATCCAACCCGTTGCTGCTGCTGTGAAAAAAAACTACTATTACTTCAGTTGCCCCTATTGTTGTTACTAATAGTATTCTGGTTTCAACATGGCCCAGCTGATATAGCCAGAAGATCACACACATAGGCTGTTATATAAAACTAATAGTTTCATATCATGTAAAACCAATTATGGTTTTAATCCATTTTACTTATTTTCATGCACAGAGACGTCCTGACTCTCAAAGTGAAGGCTCAGTTTAATTTGTGTGGCAAAAAAATAAATAAAAATAAAATGCAAATAATCAGCTGAAAATATTTTGGAGCTTTTGCAAAAAATTGTCTCCTCCGCTCAATCCAACAGCAGAAACTGTTTTCCAGTAGCAGGAACTTCTTATGTAACAGAGTAGACCTCCTCTCCCATACTTGACACCAGCAGATTTAGAAGGTGTAGGACAGGTTTGCTTGCAACACAACAATTTGTCCTCCACAATCTCACGGTCACTCCCTGCTTACTACTAGTATAGGCGGCCACTTTGCCTAGCAGTAGGGATGCTAAAGCAATGAATTTGCATGATCGGTTCAAGTATCCGCTATGATATTCTGGCATAACAGCCCGGTTTAACAAAAACACACATGGCGACCTGTGATATCCTAATTCTTATTCTGTTGTAGGACAATCAACGTTGCTAGTAACTGCTTCGGAAAATCCGGCTCATGAGAGACAGGAAAGGAATGAGAAAAAAGGAACCTTTGTCTCCAAGCAGGCAAATGAAGTTGCTTAAAGAGACTGGATGGTTCCTTCGAATAGTCTGCCTTCGGTTGTTTCAAGAGCAGGCCCTTGATCGCGAGCAAGCAGAGCACGGGAAAGTTCGAGCTTTTTGAACTGCAACAACTCCCAGAAGCTGCCAGCGGGCAGGGTCCGTGGCTAGTGGTTGCTGGGAGTTGCCGTCCGCAAAAACCTGAAGGCATCAGTGGCTCAAGTGGCTAAGACGCTGACTGGGAGGCGGAAGGTCAGCAGCTCGATTCCCGAGTACTGCAGGACGGGATGAGCTCCCGTCTTTGTCCCAGCTCCTGCCAACCTAGCAGTTCGAAAGCAAGAAATTGCAAGGAGATAAATAGGGACCACTTGGGTGGGAAGGTAAACAGCGTTCCGTGCGCTCGGGTGTCTAGTCATGCCTGCCACATGGCCACGGAAACGTCTGCAGAAGAAGCAGACAGCGCTGGCTCTTCGGCTTTGAAACAGAGATGAGCACTGCACCCTAGAGTCGGGTACGACTGGCTTTCGAGCAAGGGAAAGCTTATCCTTGCCCTGCAAGTCACAAGGACAGCTTGGCCAGGGAGTCTTGACTCTGTGGACCGCGGCTGACGGGGAGGGGGGCGGGCGGAGACGGTGAGCCGCCGGTTCATCCCCGACCTACGCCAGGGCCACCTTCGGGCGCTTCTCCCGCCTCGTTTGTTCCAAGAAGACGGACCTGGTGCGTTCCCAACGTCGGGGAAGCCGAGCAGCCCTTGCTCCCCTCCCTGCGCTTCTCCTCGGACAGAGATCCAGCCAGCTTTCTCTCTGGCCGACCCCTTTCCTTCGTTTTGCGGGAGCTCAAAAGGAAAACGGAATCGCAGTGCAGGTCCCAGTCCCCGAGGGAGGCGAGGGAGCCCTCCGGAAAACCGACGGAAGGGAAGGAAGGAAGGAAAGGAAGGGGTGGCGTTGTGATCGAGGGGGGGGGGCTTCCCAGGTTCCCCCCCTCCCCGCCCCATCTATCCAGACACCTACACTCGCTCCTGGCTGGCCTCGACGGTGCCAACCTCCTCCTCCTCCTCCTCCTCCTCGGAGACGCCGGGCTTTCCGTGTGGCGCCTCCAGGGCGTCGCGCGCGTCCGGACTGACCCGACGTGGCCCGGCTAGGGCGCGAAGGGCCTCCTGGCTCGGCCTCCCGGCGGTGCCGGCCAGTTTATCCTTGGGGCAGGGCGCCCTCGGAGGCGCTCCCGACGAGGGGCCGGCTCAAGACCTGCCCGCCTGCCAATGGGGTCCTGGGCCGGCCCCTCCTTGCCGTGACGCGCCCTCGTCCGGCCTTCGGGGCGCCGCCACGGGCTCCGACTCCGCGCAGAGGCTGCGAGCGAAGGCTGCAAGCGCCGTTCCCACGGGCGCCCCTGAAGCCGGGCTTGGCTGGCGCCCCGTCGCGGCTCTCCTACACCACCACCACCACCACCACCACCACCACCACCACCCCCGCGCCTCACGATGCTCCCCAGCCCGGCCACCTCCACCCCGTTCTCGGTCAAGGACATCCTCAAACTGGAGCAACAGCGCTTGGGGGGCGCCCTCGAGCCGCCTTTCCCCGCCGTGGCCTCCTGCCTGCTGGGCTGCCGCTTCTCCGACGGGGAGGACGAAGACGAGGAAGAGGAGGAGGAGGAGAAGAAACTGCCCTTCCTTGGCTCCATGGCGTCGGTGGGCAAGAAGACCCCAGAGGAAGGGAGCCTCTCCCCCGGCAGCTACGTGCAGGCCGTCTTGCGGGGCACCTGCCAGGCCAAAGGTCTCCTCCAGCAGGGAGAGCCCACGCGGGAGGCCAGAGATGGTGAGTACCAAGGGAAACCCGGGACCCGGGGGCTCTAAGCACTAGGAAACCCATCCTGCCAGGTCCCAACACACACACCCCTAGAAGTACCCTGCGGGGTGGTACTGGAGGGCTTTGTAGGTAGGATCCGAACGGCGGCCAGGTCAGGACCCCCTTCTCACATTAGAGCTTTCCCCCTGCCGGAGACGGAACTTCTTTAAATGCTAGAATCAGGATGAGCCCACTCGTCCTCCAGAGGATGAAATGCCTCGTCGAACAAGAAGGCCTTTCCCAAAGCCAAAGAGCTTCCCTTATCAGTCAATGCGCCTCTAAAGGGGGCATAATTTAGCTCCCTGAAATACGATGAAACTTCTTGTTCATTCTGTCAGAGAGTAAACAAAACAAAGACAAAAAAAATGTTGTGGCACCTTAAAGACTAACCGCTGTATTTTAATGTTAGCTTTTTGTGGATCAAGTCCACTTCGCCAGACACAAGAGTGAGACTTCGTGGCATTGATGTATACATACCAGATACAGAGGTACACAATGGTTGGCTAGCAATAACAGATAACTTTACAAACCAGTGTGGCTTTTTACAACTGGTAATAATAGAAGATCCCTGATTGGTATTCAAATTTATTGCCTTGAATTTTGATTCTGTTGAGTTGTAAATGGTTATTAGGTGGATGCACAATAAACATTGTGGCAATACACATCTGCTAATGAGGTAATTGAGGAGGGTGTGAATGGCCTAGCCATAGGCCAACTCTTGTTCTTGTGAGGTTTGTGTGTGTGTGTGTGGTTGTGGGGGGGAGTCTTCCAATTGACAAAATGAAGGCACCTCTGGGTGAGTTCATTCTGCAGATCCTTTCACCCAACCTAGTGTGAGAAAGGTTAGCTGGCAACACAAGGTTGCTGTTACCAAGGTACACCCAATTGTGGTTCAAACAATACTACAATCTTCTAGGAGGCCCTTTCTGGGTGTGAAGCAATACTATGTTCTTTCATTTTGAGGGACAATTTCTTTATTCTGTTTCAACAAATATTAGTTAGTTGCCAAAAAAAATTTAAACCAAAAGTTATTTTGGCGCCCTAATGACTACCAAGTGATATCTGACATTTACCTTTAGCCTTCATGAACAGTAACACAATTGGACCTTATGAAATGGGCCACAGCTCACTTTCACAAAAGAAAAACTAGTTAGCTATCAAAGTACTGCACGCATGTTTTGTTGAGAGACCCCCTAACACCCCAGTTAAGTTTCCAGACCAACGGAGAATAAGTCACTTTGCACAGACAGTATTTGGAAGAAAGCGCACTCAGATTGGGTCACTAAACCCACAAAGGGAACTTCCCGTTGCTATGCTGCCCTAGGCCCAGACGAGCAAAATATCCAGCCTTCATTGTAGGACACAGCGCCGTAAGAGACTAATAGATTTGTTTTATCTTGACCTCTGGTCTTTGGGACAGGAGACCAAGGCCCCTCTCAGCAGAAAGTTAAGGAAGGCCACCAAAGGAAGGACGTAAAGAGGGGGATCTCTGTAAAACTATGAAGTAAAGAAGATTTTTTTGCGGGGTACTCGCGGCATCAATTCAAAATGTTTTTTTCTCAGGGACCCCGTATTACATGCCACCATTTCCTCACTCACTTTCCCATAAACAATTCTTACAAAGCATCTCTTTTGGGTCAGTTACAACAAAACCAAAGGGAGAGTCTGGTGGCATCTTACAAAATCACCTTGTTTTACAGCTGTCTTGACTAAAATGAAGGTGGACAAAATGTGCATTATTGCCATAATAAATTATTACACTGCATAACACAAAAATATTGTCTGCTACTTGGTCTAATCCATGTGTCCTATACTAAATCAAGTGTGCTGAATCCAAATCTGAAGTCCGATTCTGCCAAGGAAGTCAGGATCTTAAGTAAGCAAATCTCCCTCTCTTGGTTAGGTTCTTGAGTTGATCACATGGGTATATTTGCCAGAAATATAGCAAAAAATGTCCAGTTTATTAACACAGCTGCACCTACTCATCTTTAACTCAAGACTCACTGTGACCTAGCTGTACTATCCAATAAGATGGTTTCTCACTAGAGGCAAGCCCTTGGTCCATCTCACCTTATATACCTATTTATGATGTCAGCTCACTGACTTGCCCAGATATGCCCAGCTGCTGCTGAAACATGCATGCCACAAGGGGACATGATTCAGCTAAGGTGGCAGCAGGCATAGTGGTAGCTGCAACTGTTATAATGTTTCCATGTAAAAATACATTGCCCAATACCATTTGAACAGCTGTAGCACACCTATAACTTTAAATCTATACATGATAGGCAAATTCTGAGTTCAGATTTGGAATCAGCACACTCAATATCATGTAAATCACATGTGTTATTCCCAGTAGCAAAATCGTTGTTGTGCAGTGTTAGCAGCCTTCATGGGCTGGTGACAAGGAGCTGAGTTTAACTAATGTGATTTGCCTCCGGCTTTTAATTCCTGTGGTAGAAAGACAGTGAGGCAAGGGAAATGTAAAGAAGAAGGGACCTAGTTTAGGGTCTTTCAAAGAGACAACTTGTGCTGCGGGATCTTGGAGGGTCAGAGTTACAAAAACTGGACATCTGCTTGCTAGGCTGGAGTAAAGTAATGTAAACTCAATTTCCCCAGTGGTCTCTTTCCTCCGGGTTCCTGGATTTCCTCCTTGTTGGTGCCTTTGGCCTGGCCGGGCCCAGTCCCTTGGGCTGGATTCCCCAAAATCCACCGCCAGACGCCAGTGTCTGCTCCCTCGTCCTGGCTCAACAGTCACGAGGATAACAGAAGACCTCGTTTTCTGTAGCTACAAACCGGGCTCCTCATTCCCCTTCCTCTCCCCCCTTCTTCTCCCAGTAAAATCCCAGGCGTTTTTCTGGTCTGCTGCTTAGTTTAGCATGAAGATTTCCAGGGAACGCCCAGCGCCCTTAAACCCCTGCCAGGAAAATAAACCCCTGTACAATTTCTTAAAGATGAAACAGCACCATTGCTTAAATTGGCTAAGAAGCCTTACTGGTAATAGTGATGGACTAGGACTCAAGAGTCTCTGGTTCAAATTCTGTCACAGCCAGGGAAATTCACTAAGGGTGGCAGGGATAAAACCCCACCTGAAATATATCACATACAGTACTTTGAAAACCCCATTAGGGTTGCTATAAGTGGGGTGTGATTTGACAGCACATAACACACCCAAGCCATACTGGGTAGAATGGGACTTTCTCCTGCGTGTAGGAGACAGTGCCATAAGAGACTGATACCCTAGATACCTTGGAGTCCATATTCAGTGAGGAGTCCACGCATTGGTAGACATCTTCGAGATGGCATTCCGCGCACACAAATGGACTTGATAAAACAAGTCCATCTGCATGTTTTTTTTTAAGAAAGCCTGATAGGTTTGTTTTATCTTGACTTCTTGTCTTTGAGATAGAAGACAAGGGCCCCCTCAGCATAAAGATCAAGGAAGGACTTAAAGAGAATTACTTGCCACCTTTTCCCCACTCACTTTCCCTTATACATTTGTTATAAAGCAGCTCTTTTTGGTCAGTTGCAACAATAACCAAGGGAGAGTCTAGTGCAGTGATGGCAAACCTTGGCACTCCAGCAGTTCGTGTGTATTCAGGAACTTGGGCTTCTGGGAATTGAAGTCCAAGAATAGCTGGAGTGCCAGTAAACCCATTTGTGTGGATCCACAGAGACTTGGGCTTCTGGAAATTGAAGTTCAAGAACAGCTGGAGTGCCAAGGTTCTCCATCACTAGTTTAGTGGCATCTTTAAAAACGAAACATGTTTTACAGCCATCTTGGCGAGAATGAACGGGGACAAAATGTGTTTTATTGACACACTAAATAATAATAAAGTATTATCAGGAAAAACTTCTTAATGGTTAGAGCAGAGAGGTAATGAGCGCTCCGACACTGGAAGCATTCAAGAGAAAATTGGACAACCATCTGTCAGGTCTGCTTTGATTTGGATTCCTGCATTGAGCAGGGGGTTGGACTGGATGGCCTAACTTAGTTCTTGGACTTCAAGTTCTTAGCCTCAGGGGGAGCCCCAGTTGTTCTTGGACTTCAATTCCCAGAAGCCCTGATCAGCACTCGTGCTTACTTGGGTTTCTGGTAATTGAAGTCCAAGAACACCTGGAGTGCCAAGGTTGGCAGCCCCTGATCTAAAAGGCCCCTTCCAGCTCAGTGACTCTGTGATTCTAGTGTAGGATTTAATGGACTCCAGCCCACAGGAGTGTGCATTTGAAGAAGTGGCTTGGGTTCCATCGAAGCCTAGGCCACTGAATCAAGCACGTCTTTAAGGTGCCGCAAGATTCCTCTTTGTCTTGGAAAGTGCAACTGACAATCTAGTGTAGGGGCCTTAGATCTACAGGATCCTGTTCATTTGCTGGTGTGCGAATTACTGCCAGAAACATGCACCGATGAGGACTTGGGTTTGGCCAACGCCAAAGCCAAGAAAGTGGCTTCATTTTGTCAGTCCAGGCAGCCGTGATGGTGAACCTTGGCACTCCAGATGTTCTTGGACTTCAATTCCCAGAAGCCACCCCCCCCTGAATCCACACAAATGGGTTTACTGCGATTCATCCGGTCCGTGCCGCCCTCATCGCTGCTGGAAGCGGAAGTAAAACGCGTTTGATCAGGACATGAAAGAAGAAGAAGGAATCTATTGGGACCCCCCCCCCCTCTCCTGCCCCCTGCCCCTTTTCTCCTGGATTCATGCCTGCTGCTAGAAGAACAGGTGGCGGCTGTGGCCAGGAGGGCTTTCGCCCAACTTTGGGTGATTCGCCCGCTCCTGGACCGGGACTCCTTGCTCATGGTTACTCACGCTCTGGTGACCTCCAGACTAGACTACTGTAATCTGCTCTACATGGGGCTGCCCTTGATGACCATTTGGAGGCTGCAGCTGGTCCAGAATGCTGCGGGCCCGTGTGGTGATGGGGTGTGGATGTTATGCCCATGCCTCACCACTGCTTTGGGAGTTGCACTGGTTACCAGCTTGCCTCTGGGTGTAATTCAAGGTGTTGGTTTTGACCTTTAAAGCCCTATATAGTAGGGGGCCAGGTTACCTAAGAGACTGCATCGCCCTAAGGACGTCTGTCGTTCCAACCAGAGCGGACCAGAGGGGCTCTCTAATTGTGCCATCAGCCAGGGGGGCTCGCCTCTCTGGCACAAGGAGGAGGGCCTTCTCCGTGTCCGCGCCGGCCCTTTGGAACCTCCTATCAGTAGAATTGCGCCTCCAGACAGAGTTGCTGCCCTTTAGAAAAGAACTAAAAACCTGGCTGGCAGGCCAAGTGTGGGGTGCAGGTGGAGGGGTGGTTTCCGTTGGGTGATTGGTATAAAGGATTATTCCTTCCTCCACGGTTTCTTCGGTACCTGCACGCTTTTTAGGGGGCGGGTTCTTAATTCTGTTTTATCTGTGATTGTGAACCGCCCTGAGTCGGCCTTTGTCGAGTGGGTGGTATAGAAATGCGACAATCAAATCAAATTAAATTTAAAAATTTCCTCTCGCAGTCAGTCGTATCTTCCGATTTGTTGCCCCCCCCCCCGCTCCCCTTGCAGGGAAGGATCCCGCGGACGAGCCGTCGGAGCGGCCCAACAAGGCGCGCGGTCGGAGGAAGCCCCGGGTGCTGTTCTCGCAGGCGCAGGTCTTCGAGCTGGAGCGGCGTTTCCAGCAGCAGCGCTACCTGTCGGCTCCGGAACGGGAGCTCCTGGCCAGCAGCCTCAAGCTCACCTCCACGCAGGTGAAGATCTGGTTCCAGAACCGGCGCTACAAGTGCAAGCGGCAGCGGCAGGACAAAGCGCTCGAGCTGGGCGCCCCGACGGGAGGGACGCCGCAGCCGCAGCAGCCGCCACAACAGCCGCCGCTGCCTCCCCCGCGCAGGGTGGCCGTGCCGGTGCTGGTGAGGGACGGCAAGCCCTGCCTGGGCGGCTCGCAGCCCTACGGCGCGCCCTACAACAACGCCAACGCCGCCTACCCTTACAACGGCTTCCCTAACTACGCGTACGGAGGCTCCTCTTACGGAGCCGGCGGCTATAGTTGCAGCTACCCAGGCGGCGGCGGCGGCGGGGGCGGCGGCCCGTCGGTGCAGCCTCCCACGGGGCCTTACGTGAATATGGCCGGCTTCCCCGGTGGCAGCGCTCAGCCTTTGCACCAGGCGGCCGCCGGGCCTTCTTGCAACCAGGGCATCCGAGCCTGGTAGCCACCCCACCCGCACAACCCCCACCCCCATCCCCCAGGACAGAGTAGCTCCGGAGTCCGGACTCGGGGGGCAGTCCGGGAGGAGGCTGTCCGGGAGCCCAGGGTTGCCTGTGGGCTGCTGGAACAGGCGGAACCCCCGAGGGATTCCAGGAGGAGAAGAGCCTCTAGGACATGGGAAACGCATAGGACACGCATCGGAGACGCCTTCAGATGGTGAACCTTTTAGAGACCGAGTGCCCAAACTGCAACCCCAAACCCACTTATTTATCCCAAAGTGCCAACACAGCAACAGGGGGGGGGGCACTCCCATTGGGCTGCTGGGCAAAGGGGTGGGGTGAACTTTGTGCTGGGGGGAGGGAGGAAGCACTCCCATTGGGCTGCTGGGCAGAGGGACAGGGCAAACTGTGCTGGCATGACTGCATGGGTGCCCACAGAGAGGGCACTGAGTGCCACCTATGGCACGCATGCCATAGGTTTGCCACCAGTGCTCTAGGATCCGTAGCACTTCCCTGCCCCCCCCCCGCCTATCATGGAAGACCCCTTCAGAGGAGACAATTGGGGCTGGTTTAGACTGCGACTCCACCTGACAAGAGGCTTTTTCTTCTTCTTGTGCTGTATCTGATTCCGAATAGTGGCTCTCCTCATGGCGATCACCCATGAAGATTGTCCTGGAAACAAGATAATGCAGTAGTCTCACTTTCCTCCTGCATTGCAGCGTGACGCCCGTAACACTGATCCAGTTCCAGAGTCACTTTCTGGTCCTGAGTGCTTTTGGCACGCAAAGTCCTCCTCAGCCCCAGGTCAGTATGGATGAAGCTGCTGCCCTCCATCAAGATGAATTCAATTGGGATTTAATGCACTTGGGGGACCATCACCCTTCCTTGCGGACTCTGGCACCCAAAGCCCTTAGTCCTCAGGGTGGTCAGGTTAGTTAACTGCTGCCTGAAGATCAGTGTTGAGTCGCTGGCAGTAGGGTCTACTCTGTTACCATAGCAGGATAATCTGGCCCAGGCTGGCCTATAAGTGCCACAACATACCAACCAAAGTGCCCATGCAGCTGCCTAGGTGCCCACCAGCCAAACCTTCCAGAGCACCTGGTCCAAAGGCACCCGAGCTGTAGGAAAGACCCTTCGACAGACACTAGATCTCTCCCAACCCTTCAAAACTCCCACTGAGCTTCGGCCTGGGTCCTGGGTCCGCAGGGGGGGGGGAGGCGCAACGGCAGTCCCTGGAGAGGATGGGTGGAAGGAGAGGCCAGGCCTTGTCCGAAAAGCAGCTTCGCTTGTATAAAAAGCCAAGCCCGGGTGGAAACAGCCTCGAGCCACCCCCACCCCCCTGTGTTGTATCTTATTATTCCATGTATATGTAACCACTGCTGCAAGGAGTTAAAGGACCCAATAAACCAGGTGCAATATTCATGACAGCCAAGTGGATAAGGAAGGGCTGCATTGGTTATGTGGGTACCTGGCAGAGGAGAAAGGAGGGAATGCGGTGTGTGTGTGTGTGTGTGTGTGTGTGTGTGTGGTCTCTGATGGGTCCAACTCATGCATTACTAGCCCTCTCAGTTTTAGCAGGTCTTCGAACAGTTATTTTTGGTCGAGTCCCAGAATCCATCTGCCAGCCAACATGGTTAGTGGGTTATGGGAGCTGCAATTAAAAAGGCACTAAGATGGGTTCGAATAATCTCTATCCCTTCTTCTTCAAGTGCTGAATCCGATTCCAAATATTGGCTATCCTCATGGGGATCAGCTATGAACAATATAATGCAGTGGCCTTCCACTTGCCTTCTGCATCGCACGTGACATCTGTACCGCTGATTCAATTCCGC
The DNA here is from genome assembly GCA_035047345.1 of Bradypodion ventrale. Taxonomy (NCBI): domain Eukaryota; kingdom Metazoa; phylum Chordata; class Lepidosauria; order Squamata; family Chamaeleonidae; genus Bradypodion; species Bradypodion ventrale. The sequence goes on along the minus strand of JAWDJE010000003.1, from coordinate 73,229,795 downwards.
GAGCCACTTTCTGGTCCTGAAAATCTTTTGGCACACAAAGTCCTCCTCAGCTCCAGGCCAGCATGGATGATGCTACTGCCCTCCATCAAGATGGATTCAAGTGGGATTTAATCCACTTGGGGACCATCACCCTTTGCCACCCAAGGCTGTTCCTCAGGGTTGCCAGGTTAGTTAATCGCCACTTGACGGAGTCACAGGCAGTATAGTCTCTATTAATATAGCAGGACAGGGCATGGGGGGGGGGGCTCACTCTGAGTGAGCAAGTTTGCCCACCCTGGCAAAGAGTGGTTTCCCATAGGAATGCATTAAAAAGAGGCTTTGTTGCCCATCCTGAAAAAAATATTTGCCCACCCATATCTAGAATCCTGGCTATGGTCCTGTAGCAGGATAACCTGGCCTGATGGGAAATCTCTATCCCCGTGATGGCGAACCTTGGCACTTCAGATGTTCTTGGTTTGCAATTCCAAGAAGCCCTCGTGAATCCACACGAATGGGTTTACTGTGATTCATCTGGCCTGGAAGCGGAAGTAAATTGTGTCCGGCTGGGCGTGTTTTACTTCTGCTTCCAGGAGCGACGAGGGCAGCATGGGCCAGATGAATCGCAGTAAACCCATTCTGAAAGAGAAAAGGTTCACAGAAGAGCCTCCCTGACAGGGACGGCAAAGCAGGTAAAGATAAAGGTCTCCCTTGCTCGAAAGCCAGCCATGTCTGACTCTAGAGTTCAGTGCTCATCTCCATTTATAGCCAAAGAGCCAGTGCTGTCTGCGTCTGCCCAACATTTCCATTGACACATGGCAGGCAGGACTAGATGCCAAAGCGCACGGAATGCTGTCACCGTTGCTGCCAAAGTGGAACCTATTTATCTAGTTGCAATTTCTTGGGTCTCAACCTGCCGACCTTTCAGCTGTCAAGTTCAGTGTCAGGCAGAGAGAGAGATTAACAGAGAGAGATTTCTCAGACTGCACCATGGTCTATGGAGAGCCTTCCCAACTAACAGGTGAGTTGTTGTTGTTCAGTCGCACAGTCCATTCCGACCCTTTGCGACACTATGGACCATTGTCCTCCAGGCACCTCTGTCCTCCACCATCCTCCTCAGCCCTCCCAGTTCTGTGCCCATTGTGTCCACAACACCATCTAGCCATCTCATCTTTGGCCTCTCCCTTCTTCTTTTGCCCTCCATCTTTCCCAGCATCAAGGCCTTCTCAAGTGAATCCTCTCTTCTCATTTGATGTCCAAAGTACTTCATCTTCATCTTTACTATTTGACCTTCTAAGGAGCAGTCAGGGTTGATTTCTTCTAAGATTGACCTATTTGTTTTCCTCGCTGTCCAGGGGACTATCAAAACTCCCCTCCAACACCACATCTTAAAGGTGTCTATTCTTCTGCACTCAGCTTTCCTAATGGTCCAGCTCTCACAGTCATACATTACCACTGGGTATACCATTGCTTTGACTTTGCCAATTTTTGTTTGCAATGTGATGTCTTTGCTTTTCACTATGTTCCCCAAGTTTCTCATAGCTTGTCTCCTAAGAATCAGTTGAGAGAACAAGAATTAATCGGTAGGGAGATGAAAGGCCTGCCTTCACACATTCCAAAAACGAGTCTTGCGAACCAAGGCTCCACCTTGAGTGAGATAAAACTCCCCACCACCACTCAACTGCCCAGATCTTTCCATTCTGTCTCTGATGCTCGAAGGTCCTGGAGACAGATGGTTAAGACCACACCTGAGCTACTACCTCCTCTTTTACCTGGTCTAAACGTGAAGCCGAATAATACGATCTATGGCAGTAGCAGAATCCTGCACCGCAGATTTGGAGATGGCAGTTGAGACGGTGGTTACATCTGTGAATAGCATTTTTTCCTAAAAAGAAAAAAAGGGGGGGAGAGGGAAAAACACCCTCTCCGTCTACATGTTCATGTGTCCAACATGGGTGCATTTTTAAACACTGTTGTTTCTGCTTTCATGTCGGATCGTAAACAAGAGCCCTGGTGGCTCAGTGGTTAAACTGCGTAAAAGTGAAGATAAAAGTCGCCCTTGCTCGAACGCCAGTCGTGTCTGACTCTAGGGGGCGTTGCTCTTCCGTTTGCAGCCAAAAAGCCAGCGCTGTCGGCATCTGCAAATGGTGGTCATGTGGCAGGTATGACTAGACGCCGGAGTGCACGGAACGCTGTTTGCCTTCCTACTTGAGATTTCTTGCTTTCGAGCTGCTAAGTTGGCAGGAGCTGGGACAGAGGCGGGAGCTCTCTCCATCGTGCAGTACTCAGGAATCGAACTCCGACCTTCCAGTCAGCAAGTTCAGCATCTTTACCACTTGAGCCACCGCAGCCCATGGGTGACTCAAGGGCAGTATAGAAGTAATTGCTATTTCAGTTGCAATGGTAAAACCGAATGCCACATGTTAGACAGGACAGAGCCAACAAGCCTGCTTCCCCACGAGATAGAACCTGCAGGATAAAAGTAAGAAATGCCTTAGGTGTTGTTAGCTCTGTGATGGCGAAACTTAGCGCTCCAGATGTTCTTGGACTTCAATTTCCAGAAGCCCAAGCACCCTGTGAATCCACACAAATGGGTTTACTGCGATTCATCTGGCCCGCGCTGCCCTTGTTGCTCGCGGAAGTAAAACACGCCCGTACAGAGGAAGGGTTAACCCGGAAGAGTCTTAACCATACAGGTGCGTTTTACTTCCACTTCCTGGAGAGATGAGGGCAGCGTGGGCCGGATGAATCGCAGTAAACCCATTTCTGTAGATTCACAGGGTGCTTGGGCTTCTGGGAATTGAAGTCCAAGAACATCTGGAGTGCCAAGGTTCGCCATCACAGTCGTAGGTATTCAAGGAGCGGTTTACCACTGCCACTCCACAAGCCAATTTCCATGGCCTGGATGGGATATGAACCCAGGACTTCAGAGCCCTCCCGTTCTACCCGCCGCGCCGTACTACTTCTCCAAAACGTCCCCCCACCATTTTATCGAACTGTTCAGTACATTCAAAAGTGGTTTCCCTTTCCCTCATTTTGCCGGCTGTAGACTCAGGCCAAGTAGCACAAGTAGTTATGGTAAAATCTTCCCTGCACCTCCGTCCCGCCTTCCTAGCTTCCAACCAGCATAGTCAAACCTACACCACACCAGTTGATGCCTCAAACCTACACCAGTTGAGAAAATATACCTGTGATGACGAGACCGAGTGGCCAAACTGCAACTCCAAACCCACTTATTTATCACAAAGTGCCAACACAGCAACACAGGAGGACGGAAATGCTCCCATTGGGCTGCTGGGCATAGGGGCGGTGCAAACTCTGTGCTGGGTTAGGAAGCACTCCCATTGGACTGCTGGGCAGAGCGGTGGGGCAAACTCAGTGCTGGGGTGACTGCATGGGTGCCCACAGAGAGGTCTTTGAGTGCCACCTCTGGCACACATGCCATAGGTTTGCCACCACTGAAATATACCCTCTGGTATATTTCTGATACGCTCAACCTAACATAAGGAGCAGATGTCAAGAGAACTAAGGAAGAGAAGGACCCTTCGACACTCTCTGAACAAATTTGACTCAGATCCAGGAAGAGCTTTATGGCAAGAATAAACATTCTTAAGGTACACAAGAGAAAAACAAAATTAGAAGATGGAGGAAGGACTTCGCTCACTGGACATGGAACAACATTAAAGGAGGATATGGCTGAGGAACTCAACCTCCCCTACCTCACTTGGAGGACTCTGAACAGGCTGAGTGTTGGAGTCCCTAAATATAAGGCCAACATGCTCAAATAGAGGCTGCAGGCGGACAACAATACGCTGTGTGAATATGGAGAGATGCAGAATCTGGATCATTTACTGGTTTGTCGATTACTGCCAGAAGCAGGTAGCAATGAGGACTTAAGTGTGGCCAACAACAAAACCAAGAAAGTGGCTTCATTTAGGCAGTCCAGGGTTAAATCGGACATGAAAGAAGAAGAACACCAGCACCGTCTTGCATTTAGGGACAGAGATGTTATGCTAAAAGGAGCAGGTCATGAAGAGGAACCAGCCTCTTCCTCCTTGGGTTTTAAGTCTCACATGTTCAAGGGTTAGTGAGGCTTAAGTGGTGGGCAGGGCAGGCGCCAAAGGGAAAGAGACGTGGGGTCACTTGGAAACCAGAAGACAGCCCCTTGTTTATGATATCTCCTCCAGGGAGATATCATAAACATAGGGAGATAAACAAAAGGTGAGTGCCCAAGGCTCCTCAGAGGGGTGCGGGCTGGGAGAAACTTGGAGGGAGGGCGTAGCAGAAGTGGGAAGAAATCGAGTGGCAGAGAGACTCACAGTGGTGGAGTTCCAGGGCCAAGGAAAGGAAACACCACAGAGGGGGCGTGGTTTGGGGCGGTCATAGGATGGTTTTCAGGAGCTCGGTTCAGTTCGCTTGTACAGTGGTACCTCGCATAACAAATGCATCGTATAGCGAAAAATTTGCACAACGAAGCATTCATTATGCAATGGCGATACCCCACATAACAATTTTTTTTGTTATACAGGGTTTTTGGTAACCGGGGTATACCCACTTAATGGGAACCCTGGTTAACAAACTCTCTCCCCCCCCCCCCCCCATTATGCGGGGCATCTCCCAAAGGGAACCACATAGCAGGAAAAAACCGCAAAGCGAAGAGCTCCGTGGAACAGAGGTTTGTTTGTTTTTTGTTATGCAGGGTTCTACTGTAATTGCTGTTCAGCATGGCAGTTTTAATCGAGGAATGTATGGGGCTGAGGAGAGTATATTATTTGATGGAAGAGTTTGGGGCGAGAACAGGGCTGGTTGAAGTTGGAAGAATCACTACTTTTTTCTTTCAGCGATTTCTTCTTGTTTTGTGTTCTGATCAAACCCTGGAATGCCAAAATGAAGCCACTTGCTTGGCTTTGTTGTTGGCCAAACTTAAGTCTTCATCGGTGCATGTTTCTGGCAGTGGTCGGCAGACCATTAAATGAATTGGATCTGTATCTCTTCACATTCACAAAGCGTGTTGTTGTCTGCCAGTAGCTACCACTTGAGCAGGTTGGTCTTACATTTAGGGACTCCAATCTTCAGCCTATTAAGGGTCTTCCAAGTGAGGTAGGGGAGGTTGAGTCCCTCAGCTATATCCTCCTTTAATGTTGTTCCTTGATCTTGTCCAGTGAGCTCCTTCCTCCATCTTCTCATTTGGTTTTGGTTTTGTTGTTGTATATCTTTCAGCGATGAGGATCCTGAAAGATTCAGAGAGAAAGGGGGAGAGTCCCTATCTGGGGGGGGGAGAGGCAAATCTACCGGAACATGGAGGACTTCAGGCTCTTGACATTTTGTTGCCTGAGGTAAAGATCAAGATACCTTCCCAATCCATGTGCCAAGAGCTGACGGCTACAGCATTGGACTTTCTTACACATAACTAGGGCAATGTGAGTTTAGACCAGTGATGGCTAACCTTGGCACTCCAGCTGTTCTTGGACTTCAAATACCAGAAGTCCAAGTCAGCACTCCTGCTGATCAGGACTTCTGGGAATTGAAGTTGAAGAACACCTGGACTGCCAAGTTTAGCCCTCACTGGTTTAGACAATGTGTGGGACCAGCGGCGTGGCAGACCTTTTGAATCCAAAGACAACCCCCCCCCTCTGCCTGAGGGGACTCTTTCCTTCCATCTGATGGAGGGTAGAGGTCCTGCTGGTGAAACTCACTTTGACAAGTTATCTGAAAAGAAGTCACTTATAATCCATGATAACTGGCTCCCACCAATCACTCTCCAACTAGGATGCTTATTCTATCCACATATACTGTATACCAGTAAGTTGGAGTCGGGAGGGCTGATCTTTTCTATCCTGAAGCAGACTATAGAAAGGAAGCTTAAAACGAATGGAGAGAGGGAGATTCTTAATTGTGTTATGCAGGGGCCCACCATTTAAAAATCAAAACACACCAGGAAACCCCTTACGTAGCTTGACACACACACACACACACCGGTAAATCGGGATGTGATTTACGGGGGGCGGGGGGGGGGGGGACCTTACATAAGTTGGAATTTACATAAGTAGAGGGTTACGTTAATTGGGGTTTTACTGTATATGCCAAGATAGCAGAGTAGTGGGAAGCGATCCACAAGGAGAAGTGGCCCCACAGTAGACGTCTGCAAGGAAGCCAGCTGGAGAGCAGAGTCATCACCAAATTAGAATGAAGACATTTACTACACAAATGGTCACCATTCACAATGCACACAACCGGAATGTGTGGCAGATACAAGGGAACTATCCATGGACATAATACAGTGGAACCTCTCGGTTAACATAAAAATCACATAACAAAAGGAAATCCATAGAAAATAGTGGCTTGTTTTACAGAATCTCTTCGGAACGGATTAATTGGGTTTCAATGCATTCCTATGGGAAACCACATTTCGGTTATTGTATTTTAGTTTTCAATTCATTCCTATGGGAAATGCATTCAATGCATCCCTATGGGAAATTCGGTTAAAGTAATTTTCACTGTAAGGAACGTCTCGGAAATGCATTAATTCCATTAACCGAGGTTCCACTGTAACTCGAAAGGCCTCTCACCTTTTTGAAATTACAGTACTCTACAGTAAGCTGGCAAGCTACAAGTCTTTCCCTAACCTCTAAACCATGGCTAGGCCAAAACCACTTTGAAGACGGAGGCAAAGAACAAGATGGAACACAGGACTGGTAACTGGATCTCTCTTCAACACTGATAGTGGAAGAATATCATCCATCATTCCTGAAGGTGGCAGGTTAAGCTAGGGACTGCACAAGAGGCAACTTAGTCCGCTACTGTCTTCTCCAGTCCTCTGCTGCCTCCTCCTCCCATCTACTGCTTGAAGCAAATCTGGTTGTATCTAATGATAGTCCTGGAACTGTTCTAAGCATTTGCACTGTGTATCCTTTATTGGATCACAGTTTTCTATCTTTTCCCTGTTGACATTTAGTTTCAGTTTGGTTTAGTATAGTTTAAATTTTCAAGAACAACCTCTGGGTTAATGCATCAAATACTCAATAGCAAGATCAGTCCGCTACCCATTTCTTGACCAGGGAGAGACAGTTTGCTCTGACCAGGAGACTGAACTGATTGTTTGCAGGAGGTTGTTTGCCATAATGCTCTTCCTGCCAGCTTGCCCTACTGCCAAGCTGTACTTACCTTTAGGACATCTCTCTTGTAATTGCCAAAAAGTGATGTGCAATTCTAAGGCCCTGAACCATGAGACTAATCCAGACAATAGACCCTACTAAAATACAGTTCTTCTGCTTGTCCAGAACAGAACGTCTTGCTTTATTAGATTAGAAAGCCCTACATCGATAATCTAGTAGTGTCTGTATTATCTATTACAGGAATAGTTTCCACTCTGACTAATTCTCTGAGTATAAAGAACAAGACAAAGCCAATTGGTATAGCCTCAACAAATAATAATAATAAAGTAACACCATCCAGATGTACTTTACACAAAAATTCCAATCAGTCCCAGTCATCTTGGCTAATTGTTAGGGACCGATGTGATCTTTAGTCTTCAGGCTTTCTGAGATCAAGTTTCTGCCAGCTGCCCCCTAATGATCCTCAAAATCATTTAAACCAGAGATGGGGAATTACATTTTTTTTGTATGATTTGAATTCTCTCAAGGGGAAGGCTAGGAGGGCTGTAGATCTTCATAAGCAAGATCTTCCCTTCTCTTCCATGACCAACAACTCTCCTGCAAGCAACTGGCAGATTACTCTTTGCCAGGTGTTTGGGTTGGTCACTTGCAGATCTAAGGCTTCCCTACCACATCTGTGTACACTATGCCAAGAAAACTCTGGAAAAGATTGCCACAAGTCAGGATTGACTTGACAGCACACCGTTACAATTTATAGTGAAACCTATTTCATTTTTAAGCAGAATTTTCTACGTGGGAAAACCCATCTCTACCAGCTGCTTAGCTATATTCCCACCCCCGATCATTAAGCACAGTGGATTTGTTATTCCCTATGCTTGGTGTAGTAAACTGCATTAGAGTAGGCCCACTGAATCAATGGGGATTTGATATGCCAACTCCTTCATAAATTCTATTGATCCAAATGGCCTACATTTGAACTACAACTTACTTTATAGTAAACCGCCATTACAAGTAGGCCTATTTGAATCAATGGAATATGTGAAGGAATTGACTCACTAACTACCCACTAATTCAAAGAACCTGCTCTAGTGAGATTTACTCAGTTGTGGGCTCCACTGCAGACTGCTTCTGCAGACGTTTCCGTGGTCATGTGGCAGGCATGACTAGACACCAGAGCGCACGGAACGCTGTTACCTTCCCACCAAAGTGGTCCCTATTTATCTACTTGCAATTTCTTGCTTTCAAACTGCTAGGTTGGCAGGAGCTGGGACAAAGACAGGAGCTCATTCCATCCTGCAGTACTACTTTATTTCAAAACTTGGGTGGGCAGGGCCAGTCAGAATTTCTGCTACCGATTCTGGCGAACCGGTGCAAACCTGCTGAAGCCCACCACTGGATTTACTATGCTAAGCAACTGGATTTTGGCCCTTATCTATTAACAACCTTCCCACTGAAGTGGTCCCTATTTATCTACTTGCAATTTCTTGCTTTCGAACTGCTAGGTTGGCAGGAGCTGGGATGAAGACGGGAGCTAATTTCCGTCCTGCAGTACTCGGGAATCAAACTGCTGACCTTCCGCTTCCCAGTCAGCATCTTAGCGACTTGAGCCACTGCAGTAGATAAATAGGGACCACTTCGGTGGGAAGGTAACAGCGTTCCGTGCGCTCCGGTGTCTAGTCATGCCTGCCACATGACCACGGAAATGTCTGCAGAAGCAGACAGCGCTGGCTCTTTGGCTTAGAAACAGAGATGAGCACTGCACCCTAGAGTCGGATACGACTGGCTTTCGAGCAAGGGAAGCCTTTACCTATTAACAAGCCCAGAAAAAGTGGAGGCATGGCTATTTTGAACTAGGCTGCCAACATTTAACTAGTCCAGTTCTTCTACCTTAAAGCAGCAGCCTGACAAAAAATAAGGAAGTGAATATTCCCCAGTGAAGAACAACATAAAGCAAAGAGAAATACAAGTCTGCTGGCTAGACATTTGCATGTGAAACTTCTCTTTCAGGCAAAGGTCCAACAGAGGTTGATAATCCTTCTTTAGTGCTGAATATCCAATGTATACCTGGAAAAAAATGGCAACAATCACAGTCCAAGAACACCAGTTCCAGAATTCTGGAATGTAGCTAATTATTAGCCTGACCCTTGCAAATTAATGTAAATAATAATAAATTTTTTTGTCAGAGATTACTCTGGGTTGAAAGGATTTTTTGCTGGAGAAACTCCACTCATGGGACGCCTGAATGAGGTTTCTTTCATGTCCCCAAGTACAGTCTCCAGCTCAGCATCTTAACCACTAAGCCACTGGGGGAGGGGGGGAGCTGTAAATGCCATTAATTGAAGCAATAAAAAAGTGCTTACTTCTCAAATTTAAGTCTGTTCTGTATCCAAAACCAGAATGGGAGCTGGAGATATATCTGATTTTAATGGTAACTGTTGAATCTTGAGACATTCCAGAATATCAGGGCAAACAGGATGCTTCCATAGGCATTCTCTTAATTCCCTATCAACCTTTAATCAACCCCAGCCATTAAGGTAGAGGATATATCAATATTTCTAGTATAACATATTTTTGATCAAGATACAACTGGGGCAAAAAAAATTTGCTCAGGACCTTTAAAAAAAACAAAAACAAATACAGTATGGTCAGCATAGACAGTACCACAGCCAGTCAAAATATACAATTAATCAGATTTCAGAAATATTTTTTTACGCCTCCCAAAATCTCTCAGCCAGCAGACCTAATGGACATGTAATTGAGAAAAAGTGGGAAATCAAAATTTCCAAGTTCTGCAATTGTCCTGTGGATTACCTGTGTGACCACAGTAACATCCGATGTAGGGATATTTGTGATCTTGGGGGTTATCTGATCTGGAGACATTTGGGATCTTAAGGGCCATTTCCATGATTGGAAAAGGTGCTAGGTCAAAAGGCAGCTCAGGTTTAGGGAGAAAAATGCAAAACAAATATTTCCCTAATTGTGGAAGCTGCCACTGTGACCACATATGCATCCCACTACAGATATTAAAATTAAGTATAGCGAAATCTCACCATATTTTGTTTTATACTGCTTCAAAGAATTTTAAAAAATGCTATGGGGGAAGAAGAGGTGAAGCGGTACATGTTTCTTTGATTTGTCTAGAACCGTGATGGTGAACCTTGGCACTCCAGATGTTCTTGGACTTCAATTCCCAGAAGCCCAAGCCCTCTGTGAATCCACACGAATGGGTTTACTGCAATTCATCTGGCCTGCGCTGCCCTCGTCACTTCCGCTTCTGGGAGCGACGAGGGCAGCATGGGCTGGATGAATCGCAGTAAACCCATTCGTGTGGATTCACGGGGGGCTTGGGCTTCTGGGAATTAAAGTCCAAGAACATCTGGAGTGCCAAGGTTCACCATCATGGGTCTAGAATCTATTGTGTATGATGACATGTGACATTCCCCCGGGTCACATGGCTTGATAATCCACTTACATATCTAACCTCAATGTTCAGAACTAAAGTACAATGGTAACAAATCAGTCCAAAACTCAATATTAACCAATGAGCAGCCTGTGAGATGCAGTAACATAGTCATGACTGTATGATTTTTAAAAAACCCAATGGTTTTAAAATGACATTTAAGCAGAAGAATGCCACGACTTTTGCAAGCATTAATCTTCAATAAGATGTGCAAGATAAACTAAAGGCAGGGATGAAAATAAGTTAATGCTAAATTGTTGAGAAGCTAGAAATCCAGAGCTAAATGTACCCCTCAAGATCTTATTGCATATGTGTTGATAAACAAGGGGAGAGAGGTAAGCTATCTGTCATAAACTTCCAGCACAGGGAGAACCACGTGTTTTAAAATACGTACATAGAATACACAGCCATATATGCAAAAAAATAAATTTCATTTCAACATATCCCAGGAAGACACAGATCTTCCGTTGAGCCTATACTTTCCAATGGGTTAGCTGAATGAGAACCGCCTGAACCATCAGCTGCTTGTCACGTGACCACTTAAAGAATGCAAATGCTCTCCTAGCGTTGCCTAAGGATAACTGGAAGGAGGCCCTTTGCAGATCATGATTAACCATGCAAATTGTTAAAGATGCTGCATTGGCTGGCTGAACATCTCGCTACGGTAATGGAGTAGACCGAACAGCCAGCGACTCAATTGTGTTGGGCAATGGTAAATAACTTGACTCCCTAAAAGAGCCAATGGCTACAAGTAGATGAGCCCCTTTAGTGGGGGTGATGGCCCCCTCAGTGGAGGAAATACCACTGGAAATCAACATATTGGGCCCGACAGAAAAATGAGCGGAGGAGGAACCACGTCACTATTCTGATTCCCAACAGTCATGGAGGCGGAAGAGGCCATGCCAGATGGACTGGCTGTGAAGGCGCACCTTGTCGATATCCTCAAGGCTGTGACAGACCACTGCAGTCCCGGTATTAAATCCTGTATGTCTCATTTCATATGTGCTGCAGGAGATAGCTCCGTGATCATAGTGTGTGGGTCACTACATAGCAAGCTGGGATCCACCTTAAACAAATTCATGCCAATGGCACTGTTCCCAAAAATGATTTTCAGGGGGAAAATGTATACTTGGACACGAGTAGCAGCCGATGACGACCACCCCAAAATCACAAGAAACAATACAGTAAAACCTTGGTTTACAAATGACTGTTAACGTTTACGAAAGGAAATCCGGAGAAAATAGTGCCTCTGTTAATGATATATTTTTTTGTTTATGAAGTTTTTTGGGTCTTCCGTTTCCCACAGTGGTGGGTGTTTAGAGCATTTCTGCTCTGTTTTTGGAATTTTTCGCAGACGCTCTCAATGCAACCAGGAAGTGCTGGAAATTCCCCTTCCCCTCAACAGCTGATTGGCAGGTACTTTTCCTGCAATTGCCAGAGTTAGCCACTATATGGCGCTGTCATAAATGTGCCAAATATGCATTGAAAATCAAAAAAATCAGTTCCGGAGCTCAGAAAAGCCAAAATAAGTCCCTTATCTGCTCAAAACTCTTTCCATAGTGGACTTTGGAATTTTTCGCTGTGCTTTCGCCACTTTAGAAAGAGTTCTGAACAGCTAAAAGACGCTGTCTTCGCTCTTGGAACTGATTTTCAATGCATTCCTACGGGAAACCACATTTTGGATAATTTTCGCTTTAAGAAATGTCCCGGAGAACACATTAATTACGTTATCCCATGCACCACTGTATCTACCTTTGCTACTACAAATGAGCCTACCTTTTCTGCAAAAAGGCTGTAAAGCAGCAGGAACGGGGAACCTTCAGACACTCTTGGACTAAATCCCTCAATATCCCTGATGCCTAGCCACTATGGCAAAGGCTTCTGGGAGCCAGAATCTAGGGGAGCACAGGCTCCCTGCTCCTGATATAAAGACTTGCTTCCAATCAGAAGCAAGAGGAGAGCGAGTAAGAGCAGACCAAAGCATGACAGTAAAGTAGACTTTATTGGAGGTGCCAAGGGCCGCAACAATCAAAGCCTTCCCAGAGAGCATGAAGTCTATATGTGCTATTAGACAACAGCTCAGCTAACCATTTCCCTGTCTATCACTATTGCGCTGTTACAACCACTGCTGGAGATACAGGCCATCACCTAGGGTTCCAGTGGGCTCTCATTAGCTCCCGGCATTCACTTTCTGCTTTAGAAAAAACAAAGCAATCAGTGGAACAAGCGATGCTTTTTAGGTGACCAGCTAGGAAAGGGCAAGGCAACCTGCTGCTCGTTGCATAACATCTTTTTGGGGAGAAGGATGATGGACTGTGCAAAATACAGCAACAGGTAAGAGGTGGATTTATTATTCCAAAGGCTTGCTCGTCATCTGAATCTGGCACCAGCCAATTCAAGGGCAGAAGTCACATTTCACTTTCCAGCCAACCGTTCCTCCTTTCGCTTGGTGAGGAAATATTTGAAGAACTCATACACAGACCAGGCAATAGCTGTGGAGGGCATCTGGTAAATGACCCGGGCCTGCACCCCACGGAAATAGGCAGTCAGACCGCCCACGCGGTACACCGTCCTGAATGCGTGAGCCATGCCTGTGATGTGCCCACTGATGTTGGTATTCAGTGCCAGGGCCTCCTGGGTATTCAGCAGGGTCTTGCAAACGTCCAAAGGGGTAGTAGCAGCAGCAGCAATGGCACCAGCACAGGCACCTGCCACCATATGGGAGGTGGGGTTGTACTGTCTTTGGGGGTTGAGGTGTTCCTGTAGAGATTCATATGCCATGAAATGGATGGCCTGGAAGGGGATATTCATGGTCAGCTGAGTGGTGTAGCTTCGGTAAAATGCACCTGCCCCTTCATTGCACCACACAGCACGCACACAGTCCGTCACTCGTTGGTATGGAGAGTTGTACATCTGCATCCTCTGCTTTACCACTGGAGAAGATGATAGTAACAGCCCAGCCATGGAGGAATGGGGGGTGGGGGAGAGAAGAAAACAAATGAGTGCAGTGACCTAAATACTGTACTCTGCATTCTATGTAAACAACCTAACAGATCAGAGTTTGGAAAATGTACTTTTCTGAATATTAGGGAAAACTTCTTAATGGTTAGAGCAGTATGACAGTGGAACCAACTGCCTCAAGAGGTGGTGAGAGCTCCAGCACTGGAAGCATTCAAGAGAGAATTCGACAACCATCTCTCAGATCTGCTTTGATTCAGATTCATGCATTGAATGCCTCTCTAGCACAAGGAGGAGGGCCTTTTCCTTGTCCGCCCCAACCCTGTGGAACCTCCTGTCGGCAGAATTAAGGCTACAGTCAGAATTGCTGCCTTTTAGGAAAGGGTTGAAAACCTGGCTGGCAGGGCAAGTCTGGGGGGCCGACGAGGTGTTGACTCCTGCTTGTTGGCTCTGTTAAGAGTTATATGTCCCTCTTACTGAGTGTGGGGAGGAGAGGGTATTTTTAGATATGGGATGGTTTTTAAAGAGTCTTTTATTGCTGTTTTTATGGGTTTAAAAAATATTTTTGTGTTTGTGCACCGCCCTGAGTTGCCCTAGGGCAAGCGCAAGCATAGGATACAAGCGCAAATAAATAAATAAAACTGAATGTGGGTTGGACTCGATGGCCTAAAAGCCGTCCAGAGTGGGAAAATATTCCAGATGGGCTGGATAGGAATGCAATAAATAAAATAAATAAATGCTAAAAGGCCCTTTCCAACTCAGTTATTCTATGACTATGAATTACAAATCTCAGCATCCACAAGCTGGTCACTGGCCATATTAACTGGCAATTCTGGACACTATAATCTAAACAAAGCAATGCCTTCAAGGTCTGCTACATAAAATGTATACCCCAAACATGTCTTAGTGTTATATACCAAACCAGCAAATCCCGCAGCATTTTTATAACTTGGAAAAATCTAAGATGCCACATTCCTGGGTTGTGAGACGCTGACTGGAGAGGAATCTACTGAAATGTGCTCAGATTTTGCCTAGAGATTCAGGAAACATGCTCTCAGGAAAAGGCATTAAAATGCTTTCATGTCATTTATCAACATCTGGAAGAGGGGCAAGAACATCACACCAGCTTTTCTTTACTGGAGCCAAAGTTTCTTCCTCCACCGCTGTCCCACCATTCAAACAATACCTTTAAACAATAACCAGTGCACCCCCTGGTGACAAGAATGGAACAGGACAAGTTGCAGTGGGGGGGGTGCAGTATTACCTTCTGTTGGGTTCATGGCTGCATCATGAAGCAATGTTGCCACGCAGCCTGCTGTGCCTGCAAGACAAGGACTGTTACATGTGATGAAAAGCAGAGGAGAGGCCTATCACAGTCCCCATTAATTCCTAGTGTGCCAACAAGGAAAATGTGTGCATAAAAGCAAGGTTGACATTCTTCCAAGTAGATTAAAAGTTTCCTTAAAGGAGTACTGGAGCAGTGTTTCTATAGCCCTATTTTCTTTATTCCCAGTTGTTTGATACTTTTCAATTCAGTTCTCTTGCATCTTACAGTAATAGAAAATGAAGTCTAAATGTACACAATCTTAATTAATTTGTGAATTACCTAAGACAGAAAAAAAAAACCCTAGCTATCATGCAGGCAGCCAGGGCTCCATCCCTCTTTTGATAACACATTTAACAAATTTCATTGTCATGAATTATGTCCATAAGTTTATTATCTGTCTAAAGTATTAAGAGATGATTAAAACTAGCTATTATTGAGAAGCAGACGTATAGATGAACTGTAAGGCATACAGCAAGTTTTGGTTTCGTCCCAATCAAAACAAAGTTACTGAAGAAAAGGATAATTTGCAAAGAAATATAAGCAGAGAAATTTGTGAGATGTCAATTACAATGACTCAGAGGCATATAAGGACAAAACTGAAAACCAAAAACCAACACAACCCTCACTCTGTTGCATCTGTCTCTCATCACAAAACGTCTTCTGCTAGCCTTGATGGGAACTTCAGCTGTCACCCAATCCTATTGCCTTAACCCCATGATGGTGAACCATGGCACTCCAGCTGTTCTTGGACTTCAATTCTCAGAAGCCCAAGTCTCTGTGAATCCCCACATGCATGGGTTTATGGTGAAGTAAACCCATGCGTGAGGATTCACAGGGACTTGGGCTTCTGGGAACTGAAGTCCAAGAACAGCTGGAGTGCCATGGTTTACCATCACTGCTTAACATCTTCCCATTCACATACTGCTCTAGAAAGACAATAACAAATCTTATATTTGAAATGAATGACTCAACTAGTACCTGGAGTTAAGCAAAGAGACAGCATGTAGGAAAATACAAATAGTGAGCAAGAATAGGCAAAGCCAGAGCCCATAAAAAGAGCCTGGTATCTGATTCCACATTTCACTCCCAGCCCCAGCTAGCAACACTGGGACCCCAGGATGGGGTAAGAAGGCAGGAAGGGACAATACCGTTGGCCACATGACTATTGCCCCCAGCATGGATAAGGTCGGTAAATGTCTTTTTCAACTTTTCGTAGCAGGCGAAATACAAGGCATGGGCGGGGCCAGCCCCTGTGGCTGTGACATTCAATCCACGCATAGGCCGCCAGATCCCTTCAGTCCGCACGATCCGCCATAAGGCCTCCAGCACATTCCGGTAGCGTGCAGCAGGTTCGGGTTGCAGGCTCTGCATCCTTGTCTGCCAGCGCAGGGAGGGGAAGCAGGTTAGGTATGTCGAGCGATTTAACTCAGAAAGCTCTCCCCACCTAATGCAGTTTCTCTTAACCAATTTAGTCTCTTGCATTTTAGTCTCTAGTAGAGTGACTACTGCAGCCTACAGCTTACAACAGTGGTTCTACAACACATCTTCTTACTGCCCTCTTATAAGCATCCCCTATAGAAACAAATCTATAAGACAGTGGGTTTTGTTGGCTTGGTACTCCTCTATGGGGAGTACTCCCCCTTCACCTTTACATTGGTTGAAGTAAAATTCAGCTGGAAGTCGGAAAGGTATTTTCTAAAAGAAAAGGTCCAACTGAGCTCAAGGGGATAAGTCCTGGTGGTGCAGTGGTTAAACTGACGTCCTGCAGCCAAAACACCATAAGTTTGATCCTGACCAGGAGTCAAGGTGGGCTCAGCCTTCCATCGTTCTGAGGGCGGTAAAATGAGTCCCCAGCATGTTGGGGACAAAATGCTATTTACCTTGTGATTTGCCCAGAGAGTGTACTAAGGACTATTTGGGGCGGTATATAGAAGTGTAATTGCTATTGCTTTCTCACCTACCACAAGCGCCAATTCTTAACTGTCATTTCCAGTTCCCAGACCACGAAATGGCTTTGCTGCGGCTCGGCAGCGGAATCGTCACCCAACCACCCCATCGCTCCCTTACAGTTCCTCATTTTCTGCCTTGCCACCTCCATCTCTTTGCCCGTCTCCTCGCAAGTACAGGTGAAACTTGGAAAATTAGAATACAGTAATACCTCATACAAAGTCTGCTCTGTACAACATCGAATTCATACAACATTGCCTAATTCCTTGAAAAAAGTTGCCTCATACAAAGTCGCTGCAACTTTGTATGAGGCATTGGGGTTTTTCCCAGGTTGCATTGTGCCTGGGCAGTATAAAAGGCAGGACACATGTGCGCATTGCTCTTGTGGGTTTTGCATGAGGTAAAGAGTGTTTAGGAGTAGTTTTGAGCATGATTTTAATTGTTTGGTGTTTGCTGCTGTTTGGGTGATTAACACTGTGCTGCATGATGGGACATGTTGGCATCCATTTTTGTCCTTGCTTCCATCCAGTAATTGTTTACAGTAGCTTGTACAAAATGGATGATTGGCATGGCTGCAGATTAACACTGTGCCGCATGATGGGACATGTTAACCTTTAAACCTGCACTTCATAGTTTTCAAAAGTTAAAAACTTGTATGGTTTGTCCACTAAAATCAGTGTTATTTGACATGTTTTTGTAATGTATTTAGCATTTAGACACTGATTTCTTAAAGTTCTGTCTGTTTCCTTGACTTTGCCCTGGCGTCTGTGCTGTTACAGTAGTGTATCTCTATGGAAACGACGTTGTACAAGGCATTGCGGCAAGGATTTGGACGTTGTATGAGGCATCGTGGCTAGGATTTTGCACGCCTCATACAAAGTCCAAATCCGTATAAAGTCTAAACTTGTGGAACCGTTTGGATGTTGTATGAGGTATCACTGTATCGTGCAAATGTTCGTTCAGTTCAGTAATGCAACTTAAAAGGTGAAGCAAATATATGAGATAAGACTCATTACATGCAAAGCAAGATAGTTCAAGCCTTACTTTGTCATAATATTGATGCTTATGGCTTACAGCTTATGGAAACCCCAACCCCCCAATCTCACGCACCCCATAATCATCACATAATCTCATGTACGCTGTATGCCATGATCATCAACACAATTGTAACGAATTAAGGCACGACATCTCTGGCTTTGCATGTAGTGAGTCTTATCTCGTATGTTTGTTTCGCCTTTTAAGTGAAATGAATGGACGTTTGCACGATATTCTAATGTTCCCGAGTCTCCTCGCATCGGACCACCTGCCAATAGGGATGAATGGGGCAAGGCTTTAAGGGAGAAGGTGTACCTGCTGTCCCGGTGCTGCGGCTGCTGTCTGGGGTCCTGGCCCAACCTCTCCTTCCAAGGGCTCCCGGTGGGGGGCCTCTCTTGCAGCCACTTCGGACAGCTCCTGGCCCCACAGGCCTGTCTACCCGCCCCCCCTGCCGCCCCCCCGGCCCCCTCCTGCTTGCCTGCCAGTCTAGCTTCCCGCCCTGGCCTGGCCTTTCCTCACCTTGACGCAGTCCACGGGGTACATGAGGCTGTGCTCCATCACCCCCGCCACTGCCCCTGCGAGCATGTGGATGGAGGCGGAGGAGCCGCGGGGCAGAGCCTCGTAGTCGGGCTCCCGGCCGGCCTCGGCGTCCACGCCAGCCCCCTCCTCCCCACCGCCGCCGCCCCCCGAAAGCCACGCCCAGCCCGGCCCTCCCCCGCCGCCGCCGCCGCCCAGCAGGAGGAGGAGCTGGCGGCCGGTTTCCGCCCCGCTCCGCTGCCCGGGACCAGCCGCTCCGCTCGCCCCCAACTCCATGGCGCCTCCGTCGAGTCCGTCGCGGGCGGGATACCCGGCCGGCCCACTCTCCGGCTCCCGCTCTAGCCCGCCCGCCCACGGGTGCCGCTCATTGGCCGCTGTCAGAGTCGGCACCGCCCAAAGAGGAGGCCCATTGGTCTGTTATGACCCCGGGGTATTCCTATTGGGTCCTTGCCACCTGGGCTCCCGCCTACGCTCAGCGGCCATTGGGTGACCTTTTGTTCTTGCCTCTCTCCATTGGCTAACTTTTTCACTTTGCGCGCGCTCGGCTAAAGGACGCCCTGTTTATTGGCTCACTGGGCTGCCTCTTGTCACGACGGGCTTCTTGCATCCCCCAGCCAGCCTGAGTGCTGATTATTGTGTGTGCCTCTAGCAATGATGGCGAACCTTGGCTCTCCATCTGTTCTCGGACTTCAATTCCCAGAAGCCCTGATCATTGGGTGTGCTGACTTGGGCTTCTGGGAATTGAAGTCCAAGAACAGATGGAGAGCCAAGGTTGGCCACTAGGGGCCTACGGGATGCTGGTTGACAGAAGAGTTCAATAGGTTTGATGCTTGGTGAGGGGACTGTGGTGGCTTAGACGCCGTGATGGCGAACCTTGGCACTACAGATGTTCTTGGACTTCCAATTCCCAGATGCCCAAGCCCCCTGTGAATCCACACGAATGGGTTTACCGCGATTCATCTGGCCCACGCTGCCCTACCATACCTGTCAAGCTATGGGAAATTTCTGTTAAATAAGGGAAAATTCCCAGCCAAAACGGGAAACTGGACAGCTATGCTTATCCTGTGCTGGCCTCCAGTCTAACTCCAGTCCAATTGCAGTCTAACTAATACGGGATGATGGCGGGAAAGAGTGTAAAATACGGGGGTTTGACAGTTTCCCCCCGAAACTTGACAGGTATGATTGCCCTCGTCGCTCCCGGAAGCGGAAGTAAGACGCTTCCAGGAGCGACAAGGGCAGCACGGGCCGGATGAATCGCAGTAAACCCATTCGTGTGGATTCACAGGGTGCTTGGGCTTCTGGGAATTGAAGTCCAAGAACACCTGGAGTGCCAAGGTTCGCCATCACGGACTTAGAGGTTGAGACGCTGCACTTGACGACTGGAAAGTCGGCAGGTCAGCAGTACGAGACCTGAGTCCTGCACGACCGAATAAGTTCCCGTCGTCTTTCCCAGCTCCTGCGAACCTAGTAGTTCAAAATCAAGAATCTGCAAGTTGATAAATAGGTACCACGCCAGCATAGTCATGCTCAAGATCCTACAAGCCAGGCTGTAGCAGTGACTATGTGGAGCGAGAACTTCCAGAAGTACAGCCTGGGTTCCGAAGAGGTAGGGGAACTAGAGACCAAATTGCAAACACGATGGAACATGGAAAAAGCAGGGGAGTACCAGAAAAAAAGTTACTTTTGTTTCATTGATTACTCCAAAGCCTTTGATTTTGTTGAGCACAATAAACTGTGGCAAGTACTTAAAGAGATGGGAATACCAGACCACCTCATATGTCTTTTGAGAAATTTACGCGAGCCAAGAAGCAACAGTTAGGACAGGATTAGAATAGGAAAAGGAGCACGATGAGGAGAATAGGAAAAAGAGTATCTGCATATTATCTGAGTACTGTATCTGAGTCGCTACGGTGAGTGGGCGGCAATATAATTTTGAACTAATAAATAAATAATATTGTCACCCTGTTTATTTTATTTATTGGATTTATATAACCACCCTTTAACTTATATGCAGAATAGACGACAACTGGCCCCATCACTCCCTAGCAAATAGAAGGGGAAGAAATGGAAGTTGTAACAGATTTACTTTCCTGTAATCTAAGATCACTGTAGATGGTGATTGCAGCCACGAAATAAAGAGACATACTTTTTGGGAGACAAGCAATGAGAAACCTAGATAGCATAATAAAGAGCAGAGACATCTCCCAGTCAAAAAAACAATCGCATAGTCAAAGCAATGGTATTCCCTGTAGTAATTTACGGCTGTGAAGGCTGGACCATAATGAGGTTGAGCATAGAAGAATAGACACCTTTGAATTGTGGTGCTGGAGGAGACTCTTGAGAGTCCCTTGGACTGCGAGGAGAACAAACCAGTTGATCCTGAAGGAAATCAACCCTTACTGCTCATTAGAGGGACAAATACTGAAGATGAAGCTCAAGTATTTTGGCCACCAAATGAGGACTAACTAGAGAAGGCATTGATGCTGGGAAAGATAGAAGGAAAAAAGGAGAAGGGGACGGCAGATGATGAGGTGGATAGATGGCATTGTAGATGCAATGGACGTGGATTTGAGTGGGCTGAGGACCATGGTGGAAGACGGGAGCCTGGCGCACAATGGTTCATGGGGTCACCATGGGTCAGACTTGACTGTGCGACTGAACAACAAAAATAGGTACCACAGGGTGAGGTAACAGCGTTCTTTCTGCTCCCAGGTTAAATCATGCCTGCCACATGACCACAGAAACGTCTGTAGGCGCACAGCGCTAGTTCTTTAGCTGTAAACAGATGAGCACTGAACCCTAGATTGCAATGCTTTTAGGTAAAGGTCATCCTTGCTTGAAAGCCAGTAATATCTGACTGACTCTAGGGTTCGATGTTCATCTCTGTTTACAGCCAAAGAGCCAGTAGTGTCTGTGTCTGCAGATGTTTCCGTGGACATGTGGCGGACACGACTAGACACCTGAGTGCACAAAATGCTGCTTACCTTCACACCGAAGCGGTCCTTATTTATCTACTTGTAATTTTTTGCTTTCAAACTGGTAGGTTGACAGGAACTGGGACTGATGGCAGGAGCTCACTCAGTAGCACAGCATTTGGGTTTTGAACTGATCTGCTGACCACCTCATATGTCATCAAGTTCAGCATGGTAACCATTATGCCACTGCGGCTCGCTTCAGCCTTTAGGGCAGGATTTCCCAACCTTGTGCTCCCAGATCAGTGGTGGGATTCAGCAGGTTCGCACCAGTTCACCAGAACTGGTAGCAGAAATTCTGGCTGGCCCTGCCCATTCAGTTTTGAAATAAAGTACAGTAAAATTCCTACTTACATAAAAAGTCTGTTCCGTAGGCTTTTGCTTAAATCGGTTGCTGACTGGGAAGCGGAAGGTCAGCAGTTCGTTTCCCGAGCACTGCAGGACGGAAGGAGCTCCCTCCCGTCTTTGTCCCAGCTCCTGCCAACCTAGCCGTTCAAAAGCAAGAAATTGCAAGTAGATAAATAGGGATCACTTTGGTGGGAAGGTAACAGCAATCCATGCGCTCCGGTGTCTAGTCATGCCTGCTACATGACAATGGAAATGTCTGCAGAAGCAGACAGCGCTGGCTCTTCAGTTGAAACAGAGATGAGCACTGAACCCTAGAGTCAGCTACGACTGGCTTTCGAGCAAGGGAAACCTTTACCTTTAAAACCCCTACTTACGTAAAAAGTCTGTTCCGTAGGCTTTTGCTTAAATCATTTATGTAACTTGAAGCAAACCCATAGGCAATTTTTTTTTATGTAACTCAAAGCAAACCCGTAGGAAATTGTGTTGCGTAAATTTATGTAAATCAGGACATTTATGTAAATCGGGACATGGTTTTAGCACAAAAACATTATGTAAGTTGAATTTTATGTAACTCAGGCATAATTAAATTGAGGTTTTACTGTAGTCCTAATTTGGGTGCAACACAGGGCTTTCCCCCTGGTCGCGCCCACCATACCATGACCAGGGCCGCCATCAGAAATTTCTGGGCCCCATACTGAGCAATCCTATTCCCTCCCACCCCCCACCCCCCCCACACACACTAATGTCAGTTATGGCCGCCGCCGGCACGGCCCATCAGCTCCGGGCCCTATACGGCAGTACTGACCATGGCCATATAGTAGGTAGTAAAAAGATTTGAATCCCACTCAAGTAGCGAAGATGCTGACTGGAAGGCATGAGATCAGCAGTTCGATTCTCGAGTACTGCATGACAGAGAGCCCCTGCCTCTGTCCCTGCTCCTGCCAACCTAGCAGTCTGAAAGCAAGAAATTGCAAGTAGATAAATAGGGACCACTTCGGAGGGAAGGTAAACAGCGTTCCATGCACTCCAGTGTCTAGTCATGTTTGCCACATGACCACGGAAACGTCTGCAAAACCAGACAGCGCTGGCTCTTCGGCTTTGAAACAGAGATGAGCACTGAACCCTAGAGTCGGATACGACTAGCTTTCAAGCAAGGGAAACCTTTACCTTACTGTCCCAGATGTTCTTGGACTTCAATTCCCAGTAGCCCTTGATCAGCAGGTTGCACTGACTTGGGCTTATGGCCGTGATGGCGAACCTTGGCACTCCAGATATTCTTGGACTTCAATTCCCAGAAGCCCCCCCCCTGAATCCACAAGAATGGGTTTACTTACTGTGACTCATCCCGCCCATGCTGCTCTCGTTGCTCCTGGAAGCGGAAGTAAAACACGCGCCTGTACGGAGGAAGAGTTAACCTGGAAGAGTCTTAACCGTTTGGGCGCGTTTTACTTCCGTTTCTGGGAGCAACGAGGGCAGCGTGGGCCGGATGAGTCACAGTAAACCCCTTCGTGTGGATTCACAGGGTGCTAGGGCTTCTGGGAATTGAAGTCCAAGAACATCTGGAGTGCCAAGGTTTACCATCACCGGACCTAGGGGCCCGAGGTTGGGAAACGCTCCTTTAGGCCTTTGGAATGTCGTAATGTCCGTGTTACATTTTAGGTCACACGAATGCTTACGCAACATAGGGGAGAGGAAGAGGCGCGCGATCCTCAGCCGAACCGAACTCGCTCTCCCTGGATTGGCTGAGGCCACTGTGACGTATTTCGTGAAAATTATCCTTGAATGAGGTTTGATTAGTTAGAGGAGGTCTCGGATTCTCCCCAAGGTCCCGTCTGATTGGCTGCGCGAGAAGAAGGGGCGGAGCTAGACTTCCGAACCGAGGGAAAGGTAGGGGTCGGATGATTGGTTCCGCGGCGTCATCTCTCTCCTGGCCGGGGCGCTCGTGGGGACGTGGCCGAAGCGCTCCTCCTCCTTCTCCGAACTTGACACCTGTTAACGGCAAACGCGACGCGTGTCTTGGCGCCGGTGCTGGGAGGATTAAAACCCGGGTGCCGTCGGGAAGGAGTTGTGGGTCGCCCGTCCCCCCCCACCCCACCCCCGGGCGCCAAGGTGCTCTACCTGAACCAGGTAATTAGCGCTAATTGGGGTCGGTCCAATTGGGGACGAGAATGGGGACCTGACCGCTCCTTCTTTTCTAGGGCCAGGCAGCCTCCCCGCGGCCGGAGGGAAGAGAAATGTGACTCCCCCCCCCTCGCGGACCGTCGTGGGAACTCACCGTGGGCGAGGGCGGGGAAGGAGCGAGAGCACATGGCCAGGTAAAATCCTTCCCCCACTTCGGCCACGTAGCTTACAGTCTGTGGTCTCTTCCTGCTGTGTCGGATGTGTTAAAACAGGGGTGCCTAACCTATGGCCCGCAGCCCGGATCTGGCCCTCGATGCCAATTCATCTGGCCCACGCCACCCTCGTCGCTCCCAAAAGCGGAAGTAAAAGGCGCTTGTACCTCCGCGTGAGCCAGATGAATTGGCATCATCGGGGGGGGGGGGCGGATCTGACCCACAAGCCATAGTTTGGGAACCCCTAGTTTTAGCACAGAAATTGGCAGCCTAAAAATCTATCTCATTCTGTTCAAAACAGATTGCAAGGCGCGTTTTACTTCCACATCCAGTGGTAGGAACAATGTGACCGGTCCGCTCAACCACGTGACTGGCCTGGCCCGCTGAACCACGTGACAAGCCCACAGCCCAAAAAGTTTGGGCACCCCTGTGTTAGAGTCAAGAAAGAAAGAGTGCCAGTCGGCCCCTTTAATCTGCTCTTGCCAGAGCAAGTTGTGGTGTCAGTTTCCCCCTCTGGACGAATGAAAGACTTGGTTGGTAAAAACCTCGGCAGCCCAAGGTTAAGCGGGCTAAGCAGCCCTTCCTCCAGGAAGATCAGAGAGCAAACTCAAGGGTAATCAAGCAGGCGTGGAGAACAGCACAAAGTTCTTTCCCCACTGCTACGTGGCTGGGCTGCTGCCTCCTCCAAGTGTTAATGGACCTTTATCGTGAATTCCTCCTCCTCGAAAACATAGCCAGGAGAATTAAGACCATGGGAGGGGAGCTCTGCTGGGCCTGGATCAGTCCAGCATTTTGTGTCTCAATAAGCAACCCAGGCCACTTGTCTATGAGAAGCCCATGAGAAGGATGTGGTCCCAATAGCACTTTCTAGTTCGCATTTCCTAGCCACTTACTGATACTGAGAAGCAAATTGCCTCTAGGTAGTGAAGGGGTTGGATAGCCAGCCTTCCTAGTAGCCATTGATAGCCCTAACCTCTGGAAATTTATTCAAACCTTTGTTTAAAGCACTGGTTCCCAACATGTGGCCCACGCCCCACAGTACATTGGCTGTACAGTGCTTTGGGGAATTGAAGTCCAAAAACCAAAGGTTGGGAAACCCCGGTTTAAAGCAATCCAAGTTGGCAGGCCTCACTACGACTTGTGACAGTGGGTTCTGTAGTTAAACAATGTGCTCTTCAAAGAAGTACTACATTGTATCTGTACCTCTTCTTCTTCCATGTCTTGGCCAGGTGTGAAACAGCCAATTGTAAATGAAGCCACCTTTTGGTCAATTCATTTCTGCATTTCCTTTTGCCTGACCTACTCTGAGAAAGATTAGCCAACACAACAAGGATGCAGTTGCCAGTGGTGGGCTCCAAATTTTTTTACTGCCACACTGTGGACATGGTATGGTGGCCGTGGCCAGGGGAAAAGCTCTGTTGCACCTGAATTAGCACTACTTTATTTCAAAACTTGGATGGGCACAACCAACCAGAATTTCTGCTACCGGTTCTGGCAAACTGGTGCGAACCTGCTGATGCCCACCACTGGCTGTTGCCCAGGGTATGTCTGATTGTGGTTCAAGGAGGCTCTTTCTGTGTACCCCATATCTGCGCTGAATTGCTGCATTTCTCCATATTGTGCATAATTTTCTATACCTTAGTAAGGTTTCCCATTTCCTGTTTTGTAAATGGAACAGTCCAAAACATTTTCTCAAGAGGAAGTTGCTTTAGTACTGTGGGGTCTGTTTAAATATGTCCTGATGGCAAAAATATTCATCCTCTAGCCAAGGGCTCTCCCACTAAGAGCTGATGTCTAGGACAAGAAAGAGGAAGAAATATGTGTCTGGCTACTATTGCAATTCTATGTGTTATTTACCTGGTGGTAAACCTCACTTGAACACAGAAGGATGCACTTCTAAACATGTAGAACTGGATTGCTGGTATCTAAATCCAAGCCATTACAATCTGACCTTTATCATTTCCTAATAGTTTAGACAGATAATAAACTTATGGACACAATTCATGACAATGAAATTTGCTAAATGTGTTTTCAGACGAGTGATGGAGCCCTTTCTACCTGCATGATAGATAGTGTGTTTTCTGTCTTAGGTATTTGGCAAATTAATTAAGATTGTCTGGCTTAATCCAGGGGTGCTTAAACTTTTCGGGCCTCAGGCCGGTCACGTGGTTCAGCGGGCCGGTCACGTGGTTCCTCCCACCAGAAGCGGAAGTAAAATGTGCCTTGCAATCTGTTTTGCAACAGGATGAGATATATTTTAGGCTGCTATTTTCTCTGCTTAAACCAGGGGTGCCCAAACTACAGTCCGTGGGCCAGATTCGTCCCCCACTGTCAATTCATCTGGCCTGCACCACCCTCGTCACTCCTGGAAGAAGAAGTAAAACATGACAGGCATGTTTTACTTCCGCTTCTGGGAGCGATGAGGGTGGCGTGGACAGGATGAATTGGTGTTGGGAGCTGGATCCAGCCCATGGGCCATAGTTTGGATACCCCGGGCTTAATCAGATGAGAAATGAAAACACATCCTTAAAGTGGCATAACTCATTCCTATTCTGGAGACAACTCTTTTTTTGTTACTTTGCTGAATGTGTGTTATGACTTTTCAGCTTTCTTAGAACAAAGTTTCTCTTGTGCCTGACTTTTAGATATGGGTTGAAAGATGTTGGAAGTAACTGCCCTTAGCTCTCTTTTCTATCATTGTCTTGATAGGGCTGACTGATGAAGCTTTTGCTAGACTTTAGCCATTGTCATTCTTCTCTTTTGGCCCCTCTCTCAGGATCAGTTTTTCCTGCCTGTGTCCAGCATCTTGGCACTTTACCGTACCATCAGTGAGCCTTTGTCTCCGTCAGCGGCTGGCCCTGCTTGGCCTCCTTTTTGGCGCCTCCCTGCTCTTCCTGCTTGTGGCAATTATAAATCTGTGGCATTGGAAAACTGATTCTCAGGACAGACAGTTTGAAAGGTGAGCATGCAGGACATGTATATGAAATGTGCTAGAACAAACCAGAGGGATATCTTCTGGTTTGGCTGCAGACATTGCATCGGGAAGGGGGCTAGAGGGGTTAGATCAGGAGTTCTCAACCTTTTAAAGCCGGGTCCGGGTCACACTCCCTCAGACAGCTTTGGGGGCAGGACGGCCATTTTGCCCTTCCTCCACTACATGGTAAGTACTTCCTGGTGTGGTGGAGGTGGTGGTGGGACCACACAAAATGGTGCCACAGGCCGCATTCACCCCACGTGCCACAGGTTGAGAATCCCTGGGTTAGATAAAGGCTAGTCTCAAAGGCCTGCATATAAATGCTTCATTCAAATCCTGACAAGTGTGATTTACTCCTCTTTTGGAAGGTTCTGGGGAGGCGGAGAACTGTGGTGGATTAGTGGTTAAGACGCTAAACTTGACACCTGAAGGTCATCAGTTATAGACACAAGTACTGCATGATGGAGTGAGTTTCTGTCTCTGTTCCAGCTCTTGACAACCTAGCAGTTCAAAAGCAAGAAAGTGCAAGTAGATAAATAGGGACCACTGGTGAGAAGGTAAACAGTGTTCTGTACACTCCGGTGTCTAGTCATGACTGCCACATGTCCACGCAGACAGTGCTGGCTCTTTGGCTATAAACAGAGATGAGCACTGAACCCTAGAGTCTGATATTACTGGCTTTCGAGCAAGGGGGACTTTAACTGGGGGTGGGGAGAGAAAAGAAGGGCAGAGAAAGTGAAGGGAAGGCTCTCTATTCTTCTCATTAGCCTTGCAAGCTAATTGATTATACCAATCAGTTGAGATGTTTTTGGACTATAGATTCCAAGTTTCTCTAACCAACATAGTCATTGCCTGCCAGTTCTTTCTCAAAGGAATGTAGTCCTGGCATACAAGGAGCTTTCTTGGTTCTTGGCAAGGCTAATAGTCATAACAGGGAAGGATTTCTCTGGTGCGCCCAGCTCAGAATGAAATCTCTGTTGAAAACAATATACTGTGTAGCATACATTCTTCTGCGTGTTTATTCAAAAGCCGCTCTGAGTTCAACTTAATTTACCTTTTTTTAGTGAGCGTGTTGGGGGCTGCACCCTAAAATAAATCTCAGAGCTGAGACTGAAGTCATGGAAGCAAGATTTGCTTGGGATTAGAGCTGATGGGCTTTCAATGCTTGTATTTGCAAACAGGTTGTGTTTCAGGCAAGCATTCTGAAGGGATTGCTTCAGAGGCAGGTAATGCATCAATTAGAAGAGAAAGGATTTCTCTGTACCCATCAGTTGTTGCTTGTTGGGACTCAGTCTATTTTGGATGGTTTCAATATTGGCTGTCCAAATCGCATGGAATGCCAGTACCTCCTGGGGAACAGAATTGTCATTTCAGATCTCTGCACTCAACAATAGGTAGTTGAGAGCAAAGGAGAGCAGGCATTCTTTCTGTTTTCTTCTTGGCAGGGAGGGTGTGTCCATTCCTTACCCTGTTCCGGCCCTGATTCCCAGTTCTGGGAAGGAACCACCCGGGCTGATTTCAGCTGCCTCTTTCCTGGCAGCAAAGGTTGCAACCCATTTAGGATGGAGGAGAAAAGGGAGGGGTATTGCCAGAACATAACAGAAGATCAGTGCTGCCCTGTTAGAAGGAGTGTGGCAATGCTGCCATTCTCAGGTGACAGGATCAAAAGAGCATCAGCACCTGAGATTCAAAGGCCAGCATGAGATTGGGAACCCTGCCATTTTAGAAGAATCCCTGCCCCCACCAAGACAACAACAACAACAACACTTCATTAATTGATTCAAAACAAGTCAATCTTGGTCTGTGATGCCAATGTAATATATGTGAGTGTGACATGTTGCCCCTCCTGGATAATCCTCCCCCCTCCCCCCCAAAAATAATAATAATAATAATCTAGAATCCTGGCTGCGGCCCTGTTTGAACCTATAGCTAGACTATAGGGTAGTCCAAGGCTACAATTCCTATCACCCCCAACTGCTGTCTAGGGCTGATTGGACTTTATACTATCTGGAGAGCTAAATGTTTGCGACCTCTTTGCTAGCATTACGTGCTTGATAATTCATTCAAGGACTTAGTTTCTGAATTTGAAATAGTTTTCTCTTTCTTGTGGCTATTGTTTCTGGGGAGTCCTGACTTTGTATTCTGAAAAAGTGGCATTTCCAAGTTTTGCTTAGGCTTTGCTGGCTGTTTCTCTTGAGACTAATACCCCCATTCTTTTGCAGGCAAGAGAATCCTGCTTCCTAAGACTGCCTATCTTTTCCAGAAATGTCTAAAACAGGGGTTCCCAACATTTTCAAGGCGGGGACCGGGTCATGTTCTTTCAGTCAGCTTCAAGGGCTGGACAACCTTTTTGCTCTGCCTGAACAATGTGGGTGGCCATTTTGTCCCAACGGCTTCAAAGGGGTAGCCATTTTGTTTCTCGAAAGTCCTTGGAGAGGTGGTGGTGGTGGGGAACCATGAAATGGTGTCACGGGCCAGATATGGCCCACAGGCCTTAGGTGGGAACCCCT
The DNA here is from genome assembly GCA_035047345.1 of Bradypodion ventrale. Lineage (NCBI taxonomy): Eukaryota > Metazoa > Chordata > Lepidosauria > Squamata > Chamaeleonidae > Bradypodion > Bradypodion ventrale. The sequence continues at coordinate 73,200,303 of JAWDJE010000003.1, read as the reverse complement.
GGTCTAAAACAACAGAAAAGTTTGGGTGGTGTGGAAGATGGGCTGTGTCCCTTCTGTAGGGCTGTGACTATGTTTTGTTTTGGGTACCATCTTTTATTCCACCAGACTCATTTTCCTTCTTCATTTATTCTGCCCCACAGATATTTAGCGCGGTATCAAGCCTTGGAAGCCACAGACACAAAGGACCTAACTCTGAGTTACGGGGTCATGGTTGACTGTGGAAGCAGTGGGTCTCGAGTCTTTGTGTATTTTTGGCCCCCACACAATGGGAACCCCCATGACCTCCTGGACATCCGCCAGATGCGGGACTACACCAGCAAACCAGTCGTCAAGAAAATCAAGCCAGGTGGGCATCTTTCTCGTTGCTTTTAGTTAAAAGTGGGTAAGAGGGTTCCATCAGATAGGAGCCAACTTAGCAGAGCAAGCTCCCCTTACTGGTTCTCCTGAGGCTACACGAGGGGTGGGGAAGGTGGGACCTTCCCACCATTTTGGGACTACAATTCCCACCAGCCTTAGCCAGAAATTGATCTGTACAGAAAGTTCTATACAAGCGACTCAGCCAAGACTTTCCTGATGTGGGTGATTTCCAGGAAGTTTAATGTGCTCTGGCTTAGGAAAATACCTCCATCAGGCCTTTCTTCCACACCCTGAGTCCACAGATTTGTTAGCATTTTAGGTTGTAGGCTTTGGTTTGGTTTGCACATCAACTTTGCAAGGTAGCATCAACCAAACACTCAGAAAAACAAAGGACTACTCCAATGTCAGAGTTTAAGACTGAAAATAGTACCTCAGAGCACGGTTTCTCATTCCCTCCCAAAAAAAGTTCTTGGACTTCATTTTCTAGAACCGTGATGGTGAACCTTGGTACTCCAGATGTTGTAGGACTTCAATTTCCAGAAGCCCAAGCACCCTGTGAATCCACATGAATGGGTTTACTGCAATTCATTCGACCCACGCTGCCCTCGTCACTCCTGGAAGCGGAAGTAAAACGCGCCCGTACGGTTAAGATTCTTCCGGGTTAACCTTCCTCCGTATGGGCGCGTTTTACTTCCACTTCCCGGAGCGACGAGGGCAGTGCGGGACGGATGAATCGCAGTAAACTCATTTATATGGATTCACAGGGTGCTTGGGCTTCTGGGAATTGAAGTCCAAGAACATCTGGAGTGCCAAGTTTTGCCATTACGGTTCTAGAAGCTCAAGCACACCTGCTGATTGGGGCTTCTGGGAATTGAAGTCGAAGAACATCTGGGGGCCCAAGGTTGAGAAACCTTGAAAGGGGTTTGCTTTCCTTAAAATGACTTCTACTCTTCCTTTTCCCCCCCAGCTAAAACCAGTTCTTTTTAATTAGCCAGTTCCTTAGACATAGGCACAGCCTACTGTTTTGACCTTGAGCTACATTTCCCCCCAGCTGTGTGGCGTCAAAAAATGTTTTTTTTCCTCCTTCCTCCTCTGTGCCCGTTAATCCCAGGGGCCAATTAAAGAAACTCATTCGTTTCTCAAAACCACAGTTCCTCCATTTCCCCAATTCCTTGACTACCAGCATAGCTAGTTGAAAGGGGTAATGGGAGAGGGAGTCCAGCAATATCAGGAGGACATTATGTTTCTCCTCTGTGGGCTGAGAGGGTCTGTAGGGGACAGTGGTGGTGTTGATTAGGCAGTTCCCTTTCCTTGCACAGGGATCTCCACTTTGGCAGGAACCCCAGAGAAAGCCAGCGACTATGTGAGGCCCTTGCTCAGCTTTGCTGCAGCCTATGTACCCAAGGCGAAGCACAAGGAGACTCCCCTCTACATCTTGTGTACTGCAGGAATGCGACTGTTGCCTGACTGGTGAGTAAGCCAAGCTTTCCTTGGGCCTGGTCTGAGGAGCCATAAGGCCAGTATGAGACCATGGGTGGATTTGTATCTGGGAGTGTGGAAGGAAGGTCAGAGTCCCTGAGGAAATGAATGTAGAATAGTAGAAGAAAAGATGCCTTTGAAATATGCACCCTGGACAGTGAGAAGAACGAATAGGTTGCTCTTAGAAGAAATCAACCCTGAGTGCTCCCTAGAAGGTCAAATAGTAAAGATGAAGCTAAAGTACTTTGGACAACAAATGAAAAGAGAGGATTTACTTGAGAAAGCCTTGATGCTGGGAAAGGTGGAGGGCAAAAGAAGAAGGGTGTGGCTAAAAATGAGATGGCTAGATGGTATTGTAGATACAATGGGCACAGAGCTGGGTGGGTTGAGGAGGATGGTGGAGGACAGGGGTGCCTGGCGGGCAGTGGTCCATAGGGTCGCAAAGGAGTCAACTGTGCGACTGAACAACAAGTAGAAGAGCCCTGCTTTAGGGAGTTCCCAGATTCCTATCAATCCAGAGTAATTTCTCCTTCCTTTTAGTTAGATGTAAGATTTAAGTGGATAATCTGATCTGGGGCTTGGAAAAATTACTTTTTTGGTCACAGTCCCCAGAAACTCCAGGCAGGATATATGAAATATTAAACAGAATCTTAGCACTATACTCTGCACCGCAAATTGGTCTGTTTACCAACATCTGTTATCCAAAAGGCTGACAAATAATCAGCTTCCTCCTAGAGCTAATTATTAAACTGATTTTGGAAGCCAGCCCATTTGCAAGTTCCTGTTTGAAAAGAGACCGAGAGAGAAGGTAGTGGTGCACCTTCAACAGATGTTGCCAAATAAGCAACAGGGCAAGAGGAAAATATATTTGAGCGCAGCCCAGACATTTTTTATTTGTGGACCTTTCCAGGCAGCAGTCGGCCATCCTTGAGGACCTGGTGAGGGATGTGCCCTTGGAATTTGACTTCCTCTTCTCAGAATCACATGCAGAGGTAATCTCGGGTAAACAAGAAGGTAGGCAATGGGACAGAAAGCTTTGCTGGAATTATGGTTTTTAATTGACTGGTGTAACAAGGTTTGGAATGTACTTTACTGTAGTTGTTAATAAGTTGACATGTGATGTTAAAATAAGAAAGGGTATATTCAAAAGAGAATATTTTTCATAATATATAGGAGTTTTTATAGAACTGTGATGGTGAACCTTGTCTCTCCAGATGCTCTTGTACTTCAATTCCCAGAAGCCCCTGTGAATCTGCACGAATGGGTTTACTGCGATTCATCCGGCCTGCGCTGCCCTTGTCGCTCCTGGAAGCGGAAGTAAAACGCGCCCGGACGGGCGCGTTTTACTTCCGCTTCCAGGAGCGACAAGGGCAGCGCAGGCCGGATGAATCGCTGTAAACCCATTCATGCAGATTTACGGGGGCTTGGGCTTTTGGGAATTGAAGTACAAGAACATCTGGAGTGCCAAGGTTTGCCATCACGGTTATAGAATATTAATTTTAAAAAGGTCAGTTGCCTACACAAGAAACACTGTTATTTTGAAAGGGATATGAGGCTCTGAAATTTGTGAGTGGCATTTTTATTGGTTTTGGTGGCGGAGAGCACTATTTGTTTATTTGAAATATGATTAAGATGTTGAGATACTGTATATAATTTAGTTATAATGGGTAGGGGTTATGTTAAAATTTATATTAAAAAACTTGCTTCCTTCTGGGGCGGATTTGGCTGAATTGTAAGGGACAGGGTTCACAAGGTCTTTAGGGGTTTGGTTTCTGGAAAACTAGGTGAAGTGCACTGTGGGTTGAGGACTGTGCAGTGGAGTTATGGGAGCTGTGACAGGTAGGGAAGCTGACTGTGCTTTTCATGGTGCTTCCTAGGAAGCCACTCGGGTCATATACAATTTGTATGCACAGCGTGCCTAAAATGGCCCTTCGTTTTCTTTCCCTGCAGGTGTCTATGCTTGGATAGGCATCAACTTTGTCCTAGGAAGATTTGACCATGAAGAAGGTGAGGCTAGTAGAAAGGACCAAAGGAATAAGGCTTAATGTTGAGTTGGGAATCTCTGCCCCACAAAACTAATCCAACTTGCAGTGGTTCCTTTTATGGCTTCCAGAGGTTCTTCATCGAATTGGCTAGCTTGGGAAAGAACTGTCAGTACGTGCAATCAGGGATGGAAAGTAACAGCAAGAAATTCCTGCTTTGAGCCGGCTCTTGCAGTTGTTGGGCGAGTGCTTTGCTCTGGAGGAAGAGCTAATCCAAGATCCTTGGCCAAAATGATGGTTGGGGCATTTCCACTGTGCATTTGGGTCAGGGAGAAGATAGTACCAGGATTCACCACACCCTTTGCTTTGAACCAACCACAGAGCCCTGCAGTGTGGACCTACAAGAACAAATCAGCCTCTAGGCCAGTGTTAGGTGAACCTATGGCACGCGTGCCAGGAGGTTGCACACAGAGCCCTCTCTGTGGGCTCATGGGCAAGCCTCACCTTGCCACTCCATGCCGCCAATGGCAGAGCTGCTTCCCCACCCATCCCTCTCCCTCTACCAATGGGGAGACAAGAGGGGAGGCTGAAATCCTGCCTGGGAGGCAGAGGCAGTGGGGACCAGACACCCCCCTCCTAGGCAGCTGTAGTGGTGGTGCACCCCACCAATGTGTGGGGGCATGCCCATGTGACATTGCTGGAGCGCCTCAAGCAGTGCATGTGCACACACACATGTGACATTGCCAGAGGTGCGTCAGTGACGTCACATGGGTGTGTGGACATGCATTGTGCCTGCCCACATGCCTCCTCCTCCTCCTCCTTGAGCACTTGGTCTCTAAGAGGCTTGCCATCATTGCTCTAGGCTAATGGGTGAAAAGGACTTTTTCTCTTTAGGCCATTTCCCTCTCATGGGTGAGGGGTACTCCTGCACGACTTGTTCTGTTCCTAGCAGAAGAAGTGGAATTTGCACGTCCTATGTAATTCTTCTTGGGTCACTTCCGCTTCTTGGTTTTCATAGTAGCAGAAGTGAGTGGGTTAGATTCCTTCTCCCTTCCTCTCCCCCGAGACTCAACCCAAACCCTTAGAAAACATGCTGCCTTCTGCTTCCTTTTCCAAGATTTTGACAACAGCCTTTCCCTTTTGTGGGGTTTCAGAGGAAGATGCTGTGGTGTCTGTCGCTCTGGCTGGCCAAAAGCAGCCCTTGGTGCGAAAGAGGACTGTGGGAATCCTTGACATGGGAGGTGCCTCCCTGCAAATAGCCTACGAGGTGCCCAATTCTACTTGGTTTTCTTCCCCACATCAGGTGCGTACACGAGAGTAGGACTATACCATGTGCCATAGGACCAAGTTGAGTGTTGTTCCTGACTTCCTTTCTCTCCCTTTCAGGAGGAAGCTGCCAAGAGCCTCCTTGCTGACTTCAACCTTGGCTGTGATGCGCAACACACAAAGCATGGCTACCGGGTCTATGTTAACACCTTCCTGGGTTTTGGAGGCAATTTTGCCCGGCAGCGTTATGAAGCAATGCTACTGAATCGGACTGTCGTCCACAACAGGTCACCTGCCCCTGTGCTGCCAGGTTGCAAGAAGTCTTTCTGAAGGCAGCTCTATAGCTCATAGCCAAAAGACTAACTTGACTGGTTTTAAGTTCTTCAGGGGTTAATGGGAGCTGTTCTTCTCTTGTAGCGCAGAGCCCAAGGTGGGAGCAGCGTTAGTGGAATGGAAGTAGGGGTTGTGTAACAGAACAGTTGTCTATGGCAGTCATTCCCAACGTGGGGTCCACGTTCAATTCCCTGAAGCTTCCGTCAGTCCTTTAGATGATCAGTGCTTTGGGGAACTGACTTCGGTTTCTGGGAATTGAAGTCCAAAAACCAAAGGATGAGAAACATTGGTCTATGGGCAATTAGGCATGGCTATTTTGTCTGCAGAATAGAGGTTCTTTGGGTGTGGGAGAAATTGGTGATGCCAGGTGGAGCATTGCTCTTTACCATTTTGGACTATTGCTCCCAGCATGTCTTGGTCAGCATTGCCAATAGGCAAACCTGTAGTCCAAAACAGCTACTTCTCTGTGGACTGCCCACCTTCCTCAATTGCATAACAAAATCTCTTACGAAGTCATCAAAGTGAAAATTTAACTTGTAATTAACAAACCAACTTCAAGTGCTCTTTCAGCCGAATGTAGAACTCACCAACAACTTCAAAAGGACTGTTCATTACTTCATGATAGTCCTTCAGTCTAATTTTCAAGGGTTTCGCCTCTCATTAAGAGCCCTGATGGTGCAGTGGTTAACCCCATGATGGCGAACCTTGGCACTTCAGATGTTCTTGGACTTCAATTCCCAGAAGCCCCCGTGAATCCATATGAATGGGTTTGCTGCTATTCTTCCGGCCCACACCACCCTTGTCACTCCTGGAAGCGGAAGTAAATGTGTCCGTATGGAGACAGGGTTAAACCGGAAGAGTCTTAACCGTACGGGTGCTTTTTACTTCCATTTCCAGGAGCAACGAGGGTGGCATGGGCCGGATGAATCTCAGTAAACCCATTCGTGTGGATTCACGGGGGCTTCTGGGAATTGAAGTCCAAGAATATCTGGAGTGCCAAGGTTCGCCATCATGGGGTTAAACTGTTCTACCGCAGCCAGACCATTGTGAGTTCGATCCTGGTAGGGAATCAAGCCTTCCATCCTTCTGAGTTCAGTAAAATGAGTACCCAGCATGTTGGGGGCAAAAATGCTAATTAACTTGTGAACCACTCAGAGAGTGTGCTATGTGTTATGGGGCGGTATAGGAGTGTAATTGCTATTAAGTCTTTTACATCTAGTGGACACATCTGTGGCACTGAGGACAAATGATTGGACAGACCAAACCTAGAAATGGTAACACTTGCTAGCTTCAAGTGATGCATCTAAACCAAGGGTTCCCAACCTAAGTCCCATGGGCCAAATCTAGCCCATGGCACCATTTCATGTGCCCCCCTCTCCAAGGGTATTCAAGAAACAAAATGACCAACCCTTTGAAGCTGTTGTGACAAAATGGCCACCCGCATCATGCAGGCAGGGCAAAATGGCCATCCGGCCCTCGAAGCTGACTGAGAGAGCATGACCTGGCCCATGGCTTGAAAAGGTTAGGAACCCCTGATCTAAATGACTGGTGTGTCTTTCTTTCACACATCCATGTTGCATACAGGATTGGCACATGTATCCTACTGGTAGCAATGGAGCTTATATGTGCATTATGGGAACGTAAGTGCTGCGTGTATTTGCTTTCGACCCTAGGAAGAACCGAGCTGACTATCTGAATAAAGAGGACAATGGAAGAAGCCGAGGAGGCTTTTTCCATATGCATTTTGCTCATTTAAGAGAGGCATCAAATAACAAGAGCCGTACAGCGGCTCATGAGTTTGAAACATTCAAAAAGCTACTTTTTGGCTCACAACTCCCAGAGCCCTACTTCGAGAGTTTTAGTGCCCACCCGCCCCAGTAATTTTTCCTGGTGCTGCTTTGGTCTCTTGTAGATCCTAAGGCTTGGAATCTCTCATTACAGGTTGCGGAGTGAGCAGATGGGATTGAATCCTGAGGTGCCTGTCTTAGACCCTTGCCTGCCTGTGGGACTGGAGGATGTTGTCAATCAAAGTGGCCAGATCTTGTATGTCAGGGGCCAAGGCGATTGGTGGGCTTGTGCAGAGCAACTGTTCCCCCTGTTAGCTGGGGGAAACAGTAGCCAAGTCTCCATGATGAACACCTACCAGGCACCGATTGACTTTACAAACAGTGAATTCTACGGCTTCTCCGAATTCTTCTACTGCACAGATGATGTGCTGCGCCTGGGAGGACCATATCACAGCCTCAGACTCACACGTGCAGCCCAGGTGACCAGGACTGAGGGAGCGGGACCAGCGTAATAGCTTTTGGTGTACAGCTGTTTCCTAGTGTGTGTGGTTTCTCTGCTAATGCCTCCCTTTCTAATTTCCCCTTTTGTTTCTGTCCAGGATTATTGCAGTTTAAGTTGGTCTGTCCTGACGCAGAGGTTCCGAGACAAGTTATACTCATCGCATGCGGACCTGCACCGTGTCAAGTAAGAATCCAGCTTTCTCTTTCCCAGTAGAGCAGGGGTAAGGAACAGGAGGCCTTTCAGATGTTGCTGGAACATCTTTAACAGATGCCCAAGCTATCTGGGAGTCAGCCAACAGCCAGAGACCCACAGGTTTGCTACCTTTCCAGTACAGGAGTTCAGGATTGAAAACAAACTTTGTTTTTTAAAACCTTCCTCCAGAGTACAGGACGTGAACCCCAGGGAACCTCTCACTAGCAGAGTTGTGATGGTACCCATCCACTTATACCCCACCCTGCTCTGTTTACAGGTACCAGTGCTTCAAGTCTGCTTGGATGCACCAAGTCCTGCATGAAGGATTCCATTTCCCCAAGGATTACTCTGGCCTGCGCACAGCCCAGCTGGTCTATGACCGTGAAGTACAGTGGACATTGGGAGCCATTCTCTTTAAAACTCGCTTCCTACCTCTCAGGTAAGGCATGCTGCTGTCTGTTGGGATCCTCTCTCATCTATACCAGTGGCGAACCTATGGCACATGTGCCAGAGGGTGCACTCAGAGCCCTCTCTGTGGGCACGTGTTCCATCACCCCAGCAGAGAGTTCACCCCGCCCCTCTGTCCAGCAGCCCAATGGGAGCGCTGCAACACAGAGTTCACTCTTTTCCTCTGTGGCGTGGACAGAAGCCTGTTGGGTTTGAGCACTTGGTCTTTAAAAGGTTTGTCATTCTTGATCTAGGCCACTGGAGTACTAATGCTTCAGATTAGTACTCCAGGACTAGGCCATCCTAGTAAGAACTTCCATGAACAGTTGGTCATGGTGGGTGAGGAAGGGAGTCCAAAAGCATTTGGAGGACATCAGGCTGCTAGACGGTGCTCTGGGTTGTGAAGCCTGAGGCCTATTTTAGACTAGTAACTGTTCATCATGCCTGAAAGTATCAGGGATGTCTAGTGTGCCTTCTGGTTGTTGTTGGGCTGCTATTCTCCTAGGACCATGATGGCGAACCTTGGCACTCCAGATGTTCTTGGACTTCAATTCCCAGAAGCCCAAACCTCCGTTAATCCACACAAAGGGGTTTACTGTGATTCATCTGGCCTGCGCCGCCCTCATCGCTCCTGGAAGCGGAAGTAAAATGCACCCGTATGGTTAAGACTCTTTCGGGTTAACCCTTCCTCCGTACGGGTGCGTTTTACTTCCGCTTCCGGGAGTGACGAGGGTGGTGGGCCGGATGAATCCCAGTAAACCCCTTCATGTGGATTCACAGGGGCTTGAGTTTCTGGGAATTGAAGTCCAAGAACATCTGGAGTGCCAAGGTTCACCATCACGGTCCTAAGAAGGTCATACCTCTCCCTCCCTGTTCTATAGCTTCTGTTCACCCGTCAACAATCTGGAGCTATGCAAAAGTATTGAATGACACTACATCTCTTATTGAGATGTTGAGCTTCTGAACCGCCAGAAGTTGTTGGATCTGTAACGTCTAGCTTGCATAGCCAGTGTTGAGGCAGTTCCACAGGGCTATCTGCTACTTCTGACATGGCACTAGACAAACAGAAGTTATTGTTACATTCCATCAAATTGCTTTCAATTAGAGTTCTTGAAGGGGTGGCTTAGTGGTTAAGATGCTGAACTTGACACCTGGGCTGTTTAACAGCTTGCTTAAGAAGCAGGGAAATGTTATCCCTGCTTCGTCCCCTTATCATTGAGGGCACTGAAACTTTTCTTTCTGCTTCCAGGGATATCCGACAGGAGAGCCTCCGCCAGCCCCATAGCCATTGGCTCCGTCTCTCCTTTGTGTATAACCACTATCTCTTCTTTGGCTGCATCTTTGTGGTGATGCTTGCCATTGGACTCTACCTCCTCCGCCTGCGGCGCATTCACCAACAGCGGCTGCATCCGGCAACCCTTGACTTGCTCTGGCTTTCCGAAGTGGTGCCACTCTCAGCGCAGGAGCTGGACTCCTGACGAACAAAACCTACCTCCCGATTGACTCGTCCATGCTATCCTATCTGGTCGTCTTCGTGTGTGTGGTTTTTTTAATAGACCAAAAGCTGTGATTTCCCTGGGTTTTCGTAGCCCAGGATATTCTGTAGCACTCCCGCCCATCACTGGGCTCAGAAATTATAGCAGCATCTGCTCATTGCGGTCTCCCTTCTGCCCAACAAAAGCAGATGTACAGTTTGCAATGGGCGCTAAACTCTCCTCTGTGCCTGAATGCCCCGGGCAGCACAGGATAACCATAGGGCAGATGCTACAAGCAAAGAGAGCTGGGTTTTCCCCCCATTTCTGGCTGTGGACAAAAAGCACCATATTTGTAAGTGACCAAAGAGAACTCGATTTACTCAGGAAGGGAAAAGTCCTTGCCTGGCACTTCTCAGAAAAGGAAACAATTCCTTATTTACCTCTGCTATGAGCATAGGCTTTTTTTATTTTGCTTTATGTTAATACCTACAAGGACCACAGGCATATGTGCAGGATTCCTTAGGACAAAGGAACATTTTTTAAAAAAAAAAGCAACTTGCTGCTTTTTCCTGCCTACTGTCTCCCCCCTCCCTTCTTTTCCAAGTAGAACCCAGATGACCTTTGCACACACACACACACACACACAATACAATGGCTGTCTCAAATGCTGCTGTTGCACAACTGCATTTCACTGCTGTTGGCTCAGAAGTCAGCCCTTCAGCTGTTCTTAACACAGAGACCACCAAAAAACAAACAATCTAGCTGGTTCAGCTTGGTTTTCATGGGACCAGCTAGCCCATAGCATCTAAATCCACTATGGGCTATGTTGCATAAGGTAAATTGGTTTAATACTTGAATTCCAGTTACTGTAGTAATAAACCATGTTGACCTGGGTAGCCAGGACTTCTTGACGATACTATTTTTGCATTATTATTATTATTATTGTACATCATTCTTTGCATGTGGTGCAGAGTGAAAGTCAGACCATCTACCTTTCATGTCCCGATCAAACCCTGGACCACCAAAATGAAGCCACTTTCTTGGCTTTGTCGTTGGCCAAAGTTAAGTCTTCATCGGTGCATGTTTCTGGCAGTAGTCGGCAGACCAGTAAATGAGCCAGATTCTGTATCTCTCCACATTCACACAGTGTTGTTGCCCACCAGTAGTCCCCACTTAAGCATGTTGGTCTTACATTTAGGGACTCCAACCCTCAGCCTATTCAGAGTCCTCCAGGTGGTGGTGGTTCAAGTTCCTCAGCCATATACTCCTTTAATATTCTTTTTTGCCCAGTGAGCTCCTTCCTTGACCTTCTAATTTGATTTTTCTCTTCCGTACTCAAGAATGTTTGTTCTTACCATAAAGCTCTTCCAGAATCTGAGCCGGTAGACTTGAGGTTCATATCCATTTAGAGGACGTTGAGGGTCCTTTTGCTTAGTTCTCTCGGCGTCCGCTGCTACTACTCTCCTTATCTTTGGTGGAGGAATACCAACAAGAGGATATATTTTCTCAACTGGTGTAGATTTGAGGCATCCTGTTACTATAAGCATGGCTTTATTAACAGTGAAGGAAAAGAGCATACAGAAAGTAAACAGAATAGGTCTGGGGAATAACTTGTTCTGCCACTTCTCTGTGTAAAAAGGAGTTTACTGTCTTTGAGCAAAGGTCTTGATGCCTTCATTTAAGTTTTCCTTTGATTTTGGAATGTGCTCCTAGGATCAGTCTTCCTAAGTGCCTGCTACATGTATCGGATTACAACTGAACATTTCCAGCCTCCAGAACCATGCTGGTGAAGGTTTATGAGAATTGTAATCTAGACTAGGTGTGATGAATGTACAGTCTTTCAACTGTTACTGGAGTGCAGATCCCATTACCATAGTCACAGAGAAATTCAAAGAGCTGATGTCCAGCAAGAGTTGGAGGGCTTCAAGATATTCATCCTGCCCTCAACATTGCTCAAGCTTCATAGATTAGCAACAAGAAAATATCACTTAGTAAAATGTTTATTTTTACAACACAGATTTACATCTAATAAATAACACACACAATTTTAAACTGGTACAGAAAAGAAAGGCTCTAGGCCAGCCAGGGGTCAGCAAATTTGGCTCTCCAGATGTTCTTGGACTTCTATTCCCAGAAGCCCTACTCAGGAGGTGTGCTTGACTTGGGGTTCTGGTAATTGAAGTCCTAGAACACCTGGAGAGCCATGTTTGATGACCCATGGTCTAGACCCGTGATGGTGAACCTTGGCACTCCAGATGTTCTTGGACTTCAATTCCCGGTAGCTCAAGCCCCTATGAATCCACACGAATGGGTTTGCTGCGATTCATCCGCCCCACACTGCCCACGTTGCTCCTGTAAGCGGAAATAAAACGCGCCCGAATGGGCGCGTTTTACTTACGCTTCAAGGAGCGACGGGGGCAGATGAATCGCAGCAAACCCATTCGTGTGGATTCATAGGGGTTTGAGCTACTGGGACTTGAAGTCCAAGAACATCTGGAGTGCCAAGGTTCACCTTCACGGGTCTAGACAAATGCATTCTGGCACCACAGACTCAATACAGGGGCCACCAGGAGAGGGCTTACGGGGCTAGTCACTGCTGTCTGCAAGGGAAAAAATGTGCCTCATCTCTTAGCAAGGGGAATGTTACAGAGCTCCATCAGCAGAAGTGCTGATGAGGAGACTAAAACACCCATTTTCTCCAGCTGCCAAAAAAAGAGGTCTTATTCAGGGTTTCACAGCAAAAGTAGGTGCCTCAAACTGCATCGGTGACAAGACTAAGGAAGGGGGTAGTTTGGTACATAAAATGGTCCGGTGATCTGCTTGGCTTCTGTTGTGGGGACCTTGGACTGTCAAAAACGTAGTTTACTCTGGAAGGGACAAAGGTTGGAGCTGCGATTTAGCATCTAGAGAAAGCCTAGGAGAAAGAGAAATAGGGCTCAGTACTGACATTTCTCCAAAACCCAACCCAAAATAATCACCTTAGATAATTCGAGAGACAAGGAGCAAATCCTATATTGCCAATGAGTGGCTACAGACTACTTTCTGGTCCTATTTGCTAAACTGTTGCTAGGTTAGCTCAACCAACCAACCAGTTATATGTGTGGGACAAATAAGCATCCATAGATGCTTGTGTTGTCAGAGTCCGTTCACTCCATTTACAGTAAAGCCCCGACTTACAAATGCCTCGAGTTACATAAAATTTGACTTACATAATGATTTTGTGCTAAAACCATGTCCCGATTTACACAATTTTCTATGGGTTTGCTTTGAGTTACATAAAAAATTCATTTTTCCTATGGGTTTGCTTCGAGTTACATAAAAATTCAATTAAAGCAAAATCCTATGGAACGGACTTTTTTTGTAAGTAGGAGTTTTACTGTATTTTCAAGTCACTAGTAATGCTGCAAGTGGCTAAGGAGAATTTGTCACTTCTTTCATGTCTAGGCCAAATGTGAAACCACCAAAAAAATTGTCACTGATATATTTATTTGCTCGGATGGATTATTACCTGATGAACGAATCTGTAGCAGTGAAGGTCACTCCCATAGGAAGCGCACATACCAGATCGTCTCATTCTTCAGCTGGGGGCCAAAGAGTGGGTTGGCTTGGGCCAAAATTGCTATAAGCCAGCTACAAGAGAGAGAAAAGTATGCAGAATTGATGCTTAAGCTGAATTGCAACTCCTTTTGCACTTGAAAGCATGTCTTGCCAATATCTCAGTAATCCTGATTTAGGATTGTGAGGGGACTGTGGTGGCTTAGTGGCTAAGATGCTGAGCTTGAGGACTGGAAGGTCGGCAGGTCAGCTGTTTGAGACCTGAGTGCTGTATGACAGAGTGAGTTCCTGTCTCTGTCCCAGCTTCTGCCAACCTAGCAGTTTCGAAAGCAAGAAATTGCTAGTACATAAATAGGGACCACATGGGTGAGAAGGTAAGCAGTGTTCTATATGTTACAGCGCCTAGTCATGCCTACCATGTGACCATGGAAATTTCTGCAGAGGCAGACAGCACTGGCTCTGGCTATAAACGGAGATGAGCACTGGACCCTAGATTTGGATAGATTGGCTTGTGAGTAAGGGCAACCTTTACCAATTGCCATTGTGGGAGTACGATTTGGGATAGGTTTATATAAATATTAAATGCCTCCCCTGTTTGTTTGTTTTACCCATATGTGTGATTCCAAATAAGTAGATTTGAAAACACCACAGTAACAAAGGTGGGTCAGCTGTTCGATTCCCGAGTACTGCAGGACGGCTTGAGCTCCCGTCTTTGTCCCAGCTCCTGCCAACCTAGCAGTTCGAAAGCAAGAAATTGCAAGTAGAAAAATAGGGACCTCTTTGGTGGGAAAGTAAACAGCATCCCGTGCACTCCGGTGTGCCTGCCACATGCCCACAGACATGCTTCCGGGAGCGACGAGGGCAGCCTGGGCCGGATGAATCACAGTAAAATCCTTTGTGTGGATTCACGAAGGCTTGGGCTTCTGGGAATTGAAGTCCAAGAACATCTGGAGTGCCAAGCTTCATCATCACGGCTCTACTCTGATTGGAGCTAGAAAAGGTTGCCACTTTGGGAAACAAAACTGACAGAACTTCCTTGCCAGCCCAACGCCCATGCTGGCTAAAGGATTTGGGAAGTTGTATTCTTCAGGAAACAGGTATGGAGTTGTGCTCATTGAGTCCCCCACCCCACCCCCAAGCAGGAGGGTGGCAGGTCTCTTTCTGGTCACAATCCAGCCCCACAGACAGTCTTCCCTTATCTCACCATATGGGGTACTCACAAGAGATAGCAGCAAACTGCAGTGGTCACCAACATGGTGATAATCACCCTGCAGAAAAAGCAAGACATAGTAGGTCAGTGGAGGAAGACAGGATGGTGTTGGTACTAACATCCAGAAAAGACACCCAGACCTCAAAATAGGAAGTGAATAGTCCACAATAGTCTCAGGTAGTAATCCTTGACGGGACCAAGATTGACTCAGCCTTCCATCCTTCCAAGGTCGGTAAAATGATTACCGAGCATGTTGGGGGTCAAAATGCTAATTAACTTGTTCTCAACCTTTTTAAGCTGGGGGCCGGATCATGCTCCCTTAGAGAGCTTCGTGGGGTGGACAGCCATTTTGCCTTTTCTCTACTACATGGCACTTCCTGATATGGTGGGCGCACCCCACATGGGATGGCACCGTGGGCCGTGGATTGAGAATCCCTGAACAAGAGAGTGCACTAAGTACTATGGGGCGATATAGAAGGTGCAATTGCTATTGCAACTATTTTTCAAACCTCAGCACTGCTGAAGTAGTTTTATATACACAGGCATATATATATATATATATCTGTAGCTGACTGGATAGCTCAGCCTGTTAGGAATTGGGTGGCAAAAGCCAGAGGTTGGGAGTTCGGTTCCCCGCTGTGGCTCCTGGGAGAAGAACCAGCCTATGTAGCCATGGGCAAGCCACACGACCACTCCTGTGTATTCTATCTAGAAAACCTTAGAGAGGGTCGTCCTAGGTCAGAATTTACTTTGTGGTTCAGTCGCACAGTCCGACCTTTTGCGACCCTATGGACCATTGCCCTCCAGGCACCTCTGTCCTCCACCATCCTCCTCGGCCCGCCAGCTCTGCGCCCACTGCGTCTACCACACCATCCATCCCATCCATCTTCTTCTTTTGCCCTCCACCTTTCCCAGCATCAAGGCCTTCTCAAGTTAATAGTACACAACTGTTACGTAATGCCTATATCCGTGATCGTGAACCTTGGCACTCCCGATGTTCTTGGACTTCAATTCCCAGAAGGCTAAGCCCCCCGTGAATCCACACGCATGGGTTTACTGCGATTCATCCGGCCCGCACTGCCCTCGTCGCTCCCGGAAGCGGAAGTAAAACGCGCCCGGCCGGGCGCGTTTTACTTCCGCTTCCGGGAGCGACGAGGGCGGCGCGGGCCGGATGAATCGCAGTAAACCCATGCATGTGGATTCACAGGGGGCTTCTGGGAATTGAAGTCCAAGAACATCTGGAGTGCCAAGGTTCGCCGTCACGGGGTTAAACTGTTGTACTGCAGCCAGACCATTGTGATGAGAGGAGAAGGGGCCACTACTGGAACCCCCACTTTGCATAGGATCAGGATCAAATCCAGTAGATCCAGGACCCGGATAAGTAAGACCCTGAAGCGGGGGATGATGATGATGATGATGATTGATGCGGTGGGCTTGGGAGGGCGGGAGCAGAGCCTGACTTACCCGCGGTTGGGCCCCTTCGGCACAAGCCACGGCCCCGCGAAGCCCACGAGACCCCAGAAGACGGAGAAGAGGACCACCGGCAGGGCGAAGCTGTGCGCCGTCATCCCTGCGGAGGATGATGAATGGAAGGGCGAGAGAGGAGGGGAGGAGACGCGCGCTGGGGGGCAACCCGGAGGACCAAGCCCCGCCCCTTCTCTCCCTCTCCGGCCCTCCCATTGGTCGCCATGCCTTTGATGTCGTAGGGCTCAGCTTCCGATTGGCTTCCCGCTTGCTTTTCCCGCCTCCCCTCTCCTTGGTGGATCACGGGGTACAGATAATAGCAATGGCACTTCTATACCATTACCACCCCATAGTGCAGGGGTACCCAAACTTTTGGGGCCGTAGGCTGGTCACACGGTTCAGGGGGGCGGTCACTTTGACCCATGGGCCGGATCTGGCCCCTCGATGCCAATTCATCCAGCCCGCCCTTGTTGCTCCCGGAAGCAAAACGCGCGTGCCCGGACAGCTTCGTACAGGCGCGTTTTGCTTCCGCTTCTGGGAGCGACAAGGGCTTCGCGGCCGGATGAATTGGCATCAGGAGCCGGAGCCGGCCCATGGGCTGTAGTTTGGGCACCCCTGTCACAGTGCTTCGTGCACTCTCTGGGCGGTTCACAAGGGAATTAAGCATTTTGCCCCAAACATGCTGGATACTCATTTCAACCCACTCTCAGAAGGATATTGTGTTTTCGTTCTTGGATTGAATTTTGTATGTTGTATTGCTATATATTACTATGTAACTGCTATTTAAGGACTGCAGTGGCTCAAGTGGCTAAGACGCTGACTTGGATGCGGAAGGTCAGCAGTTCTGATTCCCGAGTACTGCAGGACGGAATGAGCTTCCGTCTTTGTCCCAGCTCCTGCCAACCTAGCAGTTTGAAAGCAAGACATTGCAAGTAGATAAATAGGGACCACAGCGTTCTGTGTGCTCCGGTGTATAGTCATGCCTGTCACATGACCACGGAAACGTCTGCAGAAGCAGACAGCGCTGGCTCTTCGGCTTTGAAACAGAGATGAGCACTGAACCCTAGAGTCGGATACGACTGGCTTTCGAGCAAGGGAAACTTTACCTTAATTGTATTGCACAGATTTTAATTATTTTGTAATTTTATTGATAAGGTCATAAGAGTAATCAATTAATAAACATTCATTCATTCTAGTCAGGATCGAACTCACAACGTTTTGGCCAAAGTGTTCAAGGTCTCCCTTGCTCAAAAACCAGTAATATCAGACTATAGGGGACTATCTTCCCAGTCCAAAGCAGTACGTATTTATCTACTTACAATTTCTTGGTTTTGAACTGCTAGGTTGGCAGGAACTGAGACAGACAACGGGAGCTCACTCTGTCACACATCACTCAGGTCTCAAACTGCTGACCTGCTGATCTCTCCAAGTCAAGTTCAGCATCTTAACCAATATGCCACTGCAAACCCCTTTAGCTGCAGTACAGTTTTAACCACAGCATTTCTCTCTCAGGGAAGAAAAGGGGAATACAAGCAGGCATGGTGTGGTGTGGAGGTGGAGCTCCCCCTGAGGCTCCCAAATGACGGAGAGGGGCTGGACCAAGGAAGGACTAACACTCCCAACTCCTTCACTTGGGAAATCCTATTCAGTGGTGCTTTGTGGCTGTGGTAAGCATCTTAATCAGATTTATTGGAACAGGGCAGATTAGAATTATGAAATCAGCAGATGTCAAAGCACACGTGCTCACAGTCAGAATTAGCCATGACCTGGATATCCATCTTTCTTGACTACCTGTCTTAAAAAAGTCCTGTCACTTCGACCCGCTCCAACTGCAGCCTAGGACAAGGAACTCAGACTCCCCATCAAGAATCAAGAAATAGTAGCAAAAAGTGGCCCATCCATGTACCAGCAACAAGCTGAGAAACAAACAAAACCAGAAACTTTTTCTATTGCTGCAAGTATTAGAAAAGATTTGGCGTTTCAGATTTCATGCCACTCTTTCCTTTTACACCTCATAGATGAGAAAGCCCTAGGCCAGTGATGGTGAACCTTGGCACTCCAGGTGTTCTTGGACTTCAATTACCAGAAGCCCAAGTCGGTACTCCTGCTGATCAGGGCTTCTAAAATTTGAAGTTCAAGAACATCTGGAGTGCCAAGGTTCACCATCATTGCCCTAGGCTGAGCCAGGCTGCTTCAAGTGGATTTTACATGTAATGAAAGGACAGCAACCTTATGTTGTTTGTTGTATTATTATTATTATTATTATTATTATTATTATTATTATTATTATTATTATTATTATTATTGTTGTTGTTGTTGTTTTGTTTCCAGAGTGAGGGAAAGGAAGTCATGAGGTTTTCTGTCTCATGTCCCAAGGCAATTTTTCCAGATTTTTCCAGATTTGGGTACTAGGTACAGATCCTGTTTTGGGGGGCTGGCTGAGTGGGGGACATGCTCCTTCTCTTCATGCAGCTAAACATTGGTAGATACAGTGGACCCCGCTTTACGGATGGTCCACCTACCAGAAAACTCGCTTCAAGGAAAGACATCCATAGGAAATGACTGAGTGCTTCGCAGACTTTTTTTCAGAATTTTTTGTTTGTTTGTTTTCAATGCATTCCTATGGGAAACCGTGCAATGCATTCCTATGGGCAGTTTGTTTTAAGGACACATTGCTTTAAGGACAAACCCGTGGAACGGATTAATTCCGTAAAGCAGGGGTTTACTGTATAATAGGAGAGCATTCGAAGATCTGCAGAAGATATGAAGCTCAAATGGAGCATTATTATTATTGAATAAGTTTTAATGTTTGTTCTGAAGTACTTATTATAATACAGCATAAATATTCAAACATTAGCAAAGTTCTGCTAAAAGAAAACATGAGGCCCTCTGCTACAGAGAATCCAAGATATAGACAATATTTGCCCCACCATTTCTACAATAGTCTCAAAATGTTGGCAGTGCTTTGTCATTTGTTGTTCCTCCCCAAACCCGCTAATCCTTTCTCTCAGGCGAAAGGAACTGCAAAATGAACTTACCAAAAAGCGACTTCATTTTGGCAGTTTCACGTCTGGCCTAGACAAGGAAGAAGACCCCCAAACTTCAGGCCCATTTATCCCATAAAGCTACATTATATAAACTATCTCAACTTTTATCCTGTAGAGAAGATAGAGGTACAGCCCACAGAGAGATTAGCTGAAGACAAATTGATCAGCAGGATCTGAGGCACACTGAAGCTCCTGCATTTCTTGCCCTAGAGGAAATCTTATCCACTTCAGATCCTGAACAAAGGACAATCCAAAAGATGGTGGTTCCCATTCACCCTGTTTTGCAGCAAAGTTCTCTACTCAGAAGGCAAAATGCTGCTCTACTCTGCTGTCATCTTCAGTTCAAATTCAGGACATCAGGCAGAGAAGCTTACAGAACTGCTCAGCAACTATGAATTGTAAGCACGTGGCTGAGAGAGTAGGCTTACTTAGGGACCCGTCTAAGTTCATGAAGCAGCCACAGAGCAACACTCAGCAAAGCCAGGGAACCTGACTGATGGGTGGCTGCTAAAGGTGTTGGAACATATAGCAGTAGTGTGCTGATGCCCAAGGTGACCTGCAAAAGAATGAGAACAGCAATGAATTATTTCTCTATTAGCAGAGATAGATGACCCTTCCAAATGTGTGATTTTATATTTCTGTGATCGATGGTATGTAAAAAGAAATGCTGAAGAGCAAGCATCAGGAAGCAAGATAACACCATCATACAGAAAGAGGCAAGCATCAGGATGAAGTTGACTTTCTCACTCATATTAGAAAGCATACTTTGTAAGTGTATTATAAAAGAGTCCATACCTGCATGTATGCTACAGTCAGTAAGGAAATGGCTGCCATTCTAGTTCTGTGTGGGAGAGGAATCTTCCTTGAAAGCAGGTACAGACCAGTGATGGCTGTGACTGAAGAAATTCCCTAAAGTTAGAAGAGTTAAGTGTTCAACGCAGGAATGAAATTGCATCTTTCAACAGGTACAAAGGGCTCAAATAAATTTATGTGCCTCAAAAAAAGCAGATCAAAAAAGAGAGTAGTACAGGAGACCCTCTCATAACGATGTTGCTTGGTTCCCCAAGTAGCATCGCTATAGGGGAAACGTCATCGTGCGGTTTTCAATGGCAGCTGCGCTATCTAGCGGCAAAAAACTGTCATTATCTGCACAACGTTAAAAAAATGTCGTTAATCCGCACGACGGTTTTTTGTCATTGTGCGGATCGTCATGTGGCGAGTGACAACGCGTCGTTAAGCGGAAATGACGCTATTCGAATGCATCGTTAATTGAGGGTCCACTGTACTAGCATACACATGGTTTTCTACTTTACCAGGGTAACCTATTTCTTTCTTAAGATCTCACTGGATGATAACATCATACTAGCTATTCACATTTTTCATTTCTTCTCTGTTTTCTTAACTGGCTCAAACACTGTCTGCAGCACTTTGCCAGTTCTGACCAGTAGCTTCTACTCAACTTTCCTTTCATGATCCCATGACCCATTTCACATTTAGGTAAGGTAAGGTAAAGGTCACCCTTGCTTGAAAGCCAGTCATATCTGACTTTGGGGTTCAGTGCTCATCTCTGTTTAGAGCCAAAGAGCCAGTGCTATCTGCATCTGCAGACATTTCCGTGGACACGTGACAGGCATGCCTCAACACTGGAGTGCATGGAACGCTGTTTACCTTCCCACTGAAGTGGTCCCTATTTATCTACTTGCAATTTCTTGCTTTCAAACTGCTAGGTTGGCAGGAGCTGGGACAGAGACTGGCACTCATTCCATCATGCAGTACTAGGGAATCAAACTCCGACCTTTCAGTCATTGAGTTCAGTGTCTTAACCACTTGAGCCACCACAGTCCCCATTTCCACTCCGTGAATATGTAGTTCTCTAATAGTCAGATAACAAGAAATATATTTTCCCAAGAACAAAGCAAATTACAAAATAGAACACTCATGTTTAGTGCCTTAAACAAATGTAGTATTGCCTGCTTCACTGAGTCAATAGATTCCTAGACAGAGATGAACATTTTCAACACACTGTTAATAAATAGACAGCATTCATTTACCAGGCATTCTTTAAATTCAGATAAGGAATGTATGGCCTTCCAAATGTCATTTGACTGTAGTTCCCATCATCCCTCATCATTGATTGTAATGCCTAGGGCTGATGGGAGCTGGAATCCAAAACATCTAGAGAGGTACACATTCCCTCCCCCTGCTTTAACTGAATACAAGCAAGGGCTGAAATCTAGACCTTAATCTATGCTCTCTCTTATGTCTCCTCTTATGTTCACAGATAATAAATAATAATAATAATAAATTTTAATTTATATCCCGCACTTTCTCTGCCGAAGGTGACTTAAGGCGGCAATACATCAAAAAACAGTACAGCAAAATACAATAATGAAAGAATAAAGAAAGAAAACAAGTACATAATAGAGAATTTACAGCAGCAATCAATACAGTGAAAGAAGACAATGAAGTCCATCAAAAAGATCCCCTTTTAAGGGATACATGCTTTGCCATCACAGAGAAAAGGGGCACGTACCAGAATCCTGTGATCAAACTGGACTGTTGTGGGATTCTCAAATACATTCTTCAGCTTTGGTGAAAAGACAAGGATGTCATCAGGAATCCAGCGCTCTCCCATCTTGGGAAACGAATTGTACACAAGACCTGCATCTAATCCTGCCACAAATGCCCCTATAGTTCCAAAGAAGCTGAAATTATTTGATGTAATCATACAGGCTCTAAACATAACCGTTTTAAGTTATTTTCTCAGAAGGTCAAATAACAGTTCCCAGTTTGATTTAATAAACTGCAGAGGAAAGCATTCAAGTGCTTTCAGTACACAAAAGGCTAAAGCAGGGGTGCCCAAAGTGTTTAGGCCACAGGCCGGCCACGTGGTTCAGGGGGCTGGCCGTATGGGTGAGTTTTACTTCTACTTCCGGGAGCGACAAGGGCTTTGCAGGCCAGATGAATTCGCGTCGGGGGCAGACCTGGCCCCTGGGCCATAGTTTGGGCACCCCTGAGCTAAAGCCTACCACAAGACCTGAAGCGAACTCCCACAGAGTGTATAGTTACCTCCCTCTTTCAAAACTCAGACAAAACAAAAATCCAACAAAGACAAAACAAGAACAGAGAGCCTGAAATAGAGAAACAAGAGTAACGGAAACTTTTACCCGAAAGAGCAGTGAGAAAGACAAGGCCTGTTGTTCCATGTGCAAATCTTCTCAGGCGTAGGAGCTGGCGAGTTTCAGGTAACTATCACAACAAAAGATAGTGGAAAATCACAGGAATGTAAAACAACATCTTCAATTTTTATGTGGAGCAAGTGAACAAAGCAATTTAGGCTGCAGCTATATAGCTACTTTGGGGAGAGTAACCCCAAAAGAACACAGCAGGGCCTACTTCTAAGTTGATGTGCACAGGGTTACAACATATATGCTCCACTGACTCAACAGATATTGAGTCAGTGATGAACATCTTTTCCACAATGTAACTATCTAGGCGGCATTCACTGCCAGGAGATGCCCTGTCCACTCTTCTCACTCAACCACTATGCAGGAAGAGGCATGGCTTATGTCTAATATCTAAATGCAAGCCAGTTAGTGTTAATAGAAATCATTAAATGATCTTAATGTCAGCCCTAAAAGCATCCCAGTTCCCCTCTTTTACACACCTTGTGCTGTGGCAACAGCAATGATAGCCCAGTCCACAGACTGTAGCAGTAAAGAACGAGTGCAGATCCCAGATGTGCAGCTAGACGGTACTGACTGACGCGAGGGATATCATAAGACTCTGGTTTTTCCTCTAGTCCACTTTTTACCATGTACCAACCCAAGAGGCCCTGCCAAAAACAACAACAAAGAGTTACAGAGACATGCCAAAAAAAAAAAGCCTACTCATCTCTATCAATATTACACATATTTTAGCGGTGAGGCGCATATTTCAGTGTGTAAAACTGCTTTCTTTCAACCACACCAAATTGCCCCGTTGTGTCCCTTCTTGGACAGGCGGTCTCTCACAACAGTAGTTATCTCACTGGTAATCTCTCGTATTGACTACTGTAATGCTCTCTATGTGGGGCTTCCCCTGTCCCTGCTACAGAGACTTCAACTTGTTGAAGTCTCCGTAGCAGGGACAGGGGAAGTCCCACATAGAGAGCATTACAGTTCAGAATGCAGCAGCCAGGCTGATTACGGGAGCGAGAAAATTTGATCATCTCCCCAGCCTTGGCAGGCCTGCACTGGCTGCCCGTTCCTTTCCATATCAGGTATAAGGTGTTAGTGCTAACTTTTAAGCCTCTAAACCCACTTACCTTGTGGAACGTCTTCCCCTCAGGACAGTAGCCTGCATCGCTCGCTCCTCTCTGTCGGCGCAGCTTCGGGTGCCGACCCCGAGATTGGCTAGGAAGGCTGTGACTAGGAAAAGAGCCTTTCCTGTGGCGGTACCTGCTATGGAACTCTATTCCAGCTGAGCTGCGCCAGGCCCCATCCTTGCTTTCATGAAAAAAAGCTGAAAACACTGCTCTCTGAGGAGACCTTTGGGAATGTTCTGTCTTCAACTGGCCATTAGAGATGCTGCCCTGCCTCAAATAGCTTGCACTTTTGGGGCCCCTGTTTGATGTATTAGTAGTATTTTAATGTTTTATGACTGCTTTTATTGTGAGTTTTACTGTGAATAACTTTTAGTTCTTGATTGTTTTATTGTTGGTTTTATGATGTTAGCCTCCCTGAGTAGGAATGATTTTTCTCCTAGAGGGTGGAATGTAAGTGTAATAAATAAATGAATCTAAAATACTGGTGAGGCATTGAGGCCTGACAACTTCAAAATGAAGATCCAGTTCATTTTTACATCCTCGTTTTTTTTCAGAAAAAGTCCTATACTGTTTTTGACAAATGAGAAAACAGACGAAGGAAAATCTTGCACAGCAAACACAACTAGCACCACCATGTGA
Organism: Bradypodion ventrale; assembly: GCA_035047345.1. Taxonomy (NCBI): domain Eukaryota; kingdom Metazoa; phylum Chordata; class Lepidosauria; order Squamata; family Chamaeleonidae; genus Bradypodion; species Bradypodion ventrale. The sequence continues at coordinate 73,176,262 of JAWDJE010000003.1, read as the reverse complement.
AGCATCTCCAGGGCTACTTGACAGCAGTCCTGTGTTAAAGTATGCTATAATCCATATATGGAGTCTTAAAATTATTACAGGGGTACAGAAAACATAGCTCTGAAAATGAAAGTTATGGAATAGTCTACTATAGCAGCTATGCAAGATCACTATACCATAATATTTTGACAACTGAATGCATCTTACCATGCAATGTGTAAATATTAATATGTAAAAATGAAGAAGAAAAACCAAACCACACCAGCAATCCTAGAACATCCCCTTATGGTATTTACAATATGCCAGAGAACCTTGATTGTACAATCCCCTGGAGCAGCAAAGGACTATTATTGTTAAGCTCTGCAGTGATAGCTTGAACAAATGCCATTATTGTTATAATGGCGGGATGCCAAATTTCCTATTCCAGTCCTTAGAGTACCAGAGGATGTTAATTTTGTAGAAATTTGTATTGAAAAAAATTCATTGGAATTCCAAACCCCTGTAGCTACAAGTACTCCAAGACAGGATAGTTTATGGTTGAGGAAAAATAAATAAGGGTATAAACAATGGCTAGACAACATAGCACATCATCACTGCAACAACATGCTGCATGTGTTGTTGATACTTCGTATCGCAGCAGCAGCAGAAAATCATCATGGATGTTTCTACAGAGATTAGTTTGGCTGGATGAGCAATTAGATTAATTTTGTATGTGTGTTATATTACCATATACTTTAGACTAAGAATTGTATTTTTTCATATATTTTTATTTAAAATGGAGATATTTAGAGATGCATTATTTTCTTTTTCAATGTGCTTTTTAAGGCTATAAGTGTCTGAATTTTTTTAATGTAAATTAAACATTTTTAGTATTTTATTACACTTTTTAGGCACCTTTATGACATTTATGACTTGTAGCTTTTTACAAATTGCAAGAATGGATTTATATTTTAAGTATCTGTGCCTACAGTTTCCCTTACCTGTGGATATTTTCACAACTTTGAAGTATTTTGTGCTTATGGAATATAGAACCAATCTAAATTAATAATGCTTGTAGAAATATAAAACTTGATATTGCCCAGAATTATTGCAACACTAAATAGTTATACCTTGATATCCAGATGAATGTTGGTATAATTGGAAATGGTTGTCTGGTTTCATTTGGGATTTAACCCTTTACTGGTTACATAAAGGACAGCTGTGATGAACACAGGTTTCTGTCTTTTCTCTAGAGATCTATAAACTTCTTTGAGGCTCTTCTGGCAATGATCAGGCATCAGACTCTCTGACCTGACCCTGGTTCCATGCATAAAGCACCTGCGCTCTCAGGGCACCCCTCAACGCTTCAACTCAGTTTCCTTGGGCACCCCACTTTTATTTAATGATTTCAGCATCTCAGATGCGTTTCCCACCTGAAAGCAGACAAGCCCACACAAGGCAAGGACATGACCCTTCAGTGGTCGGTTCAGGTAGCCTTTCCTCCAAAAGTAGGCTGCTGGAAGGATGTAAGCCAATCCCACAAGCCGTCCCCACATCCGATGTGAATACTCCATGTACCAGATGAATTTGAACTCTGTCAGTGTCATGTCATGGTTCAGGCTGTTGAATTGGTGAGAACATATTTAAAATTAAATGCATGAACAACTACAAAAAAGCATAAAGGTATTATAGGTAATTTCCTTCCTTCTCACTCAAGTTCCTTCAAGATATAATGACCAAACTTTTTTTACTTCTCCATTTGTCCCGTACTAGGCTATTACCCTGTGATGCTAGTAAAATAAATCCATGGAGAAAAGATTGGTTCTTAACAAGCCTTTTCTTCTTCTTTCATGTCTAGGTCAGACTTTAAACTGCCAAAACGAAGCCACCGTTTTTTGAATTCATTCCGCAGTTCCTTTTGCCTGACCTAATGGGAGAAAGATTAGCTGGCAAAACAAGGTTGCTATTGCTCAGGGTATACAATGCGATACGATAAATCTTTATTGTCATTGTCCTGTACAGAACGAAATTGAAAATAAAGTAGATAAGTAAAAACTGTTTTCCCTATTGCATAACACTAGAACTAGGGGGCACTCCATGAAACTTTTGGGTACTAGTTCTCAAACAAATAAGAGAAAGTACTTTTTCACCCAGAGGATTACTGGTCTATGGAACTCCCTGCCAGAAGAAGTGGTGACAGCTGTCAGTCTTGACAGCTTTAAGAGAGGATTAGACAAGTTCATGGAGGACAAGGGTATCAATGGCTATAATTATGGATACCTAAGGTTGGAGAGATAGGCAGGATATCTCTCAATGCCATTTCCAGGGAATCCTAAGCAGGTGAAGCAGGTGAAGGCATCTGCTTGAGAATACCCTGAAGCAAATGGTGAGCCACTGTGTGAGACAGAATGCTGGATGGGCTGTGGTCAGTTCCAGCAAGGCTGTTCTTATGTTCTTATTATGTTCTTATGTAAAATCTACTTTTCGACTTTACAAAACCTAACAAAACACAACTGTACAAAATTACCTGATTGTGGTCCAAAAATACCACAATCTTTGAGGAGGCTCTTTCCGTGTACCCCCTTAACAAGCTTAATCTAACCCACACTTACATTTTAAATTCTGGGAACTGCTGGTACTTTTGGAATTCTGCCTCCCATTCCTGCTGTGTACGGGGAGGCTTCATTTCCCGCACCAGGTGCCAGTCAACCATTGAAAGTCCAGATTCTGTCAGCCTAACGGAGAAAGTACATCAGACATCAAGTTTGATTGTGGTTTTATGTGTAGATCTTTTATCTAAATAAGTGTCATGTCATAAATTGTTTTATCTATCCAACACTTTTACAGTGGAGTAATATCTAGCAACTTGGTACATTGAAAACTTAGCAAGCCCTGGAGAACAGTTATGGTTTTGGAGTATCTCCAAGATGGAGCTCAAAGTCGCAGAGCAATTTTAAGTGCAATTGCTTAGAAAGTATGCTCTTCTGAGTTTGTTGGGGCTAACTGCTGAGTAAACACATATAACTAAAATCTTATGAAACCTTATCTACATTTATGCAGTCTATGTGAAGTCACACATGTGAAGTTGGGTTTCCCCAGATTAATTTGTTTCAGCCAACCAGACAGGAGTCAGTAGAAGAAGGGAGGAAATCAGCCTTTTTTTACAGCTGGTTAAACGTTTGAATCCTTTTCTCACTATACTCGGTGTCTGTAATTTCATCTTCTCTTTTCCCCACCTTTCCTTTCCTTTCCATTTCCCCTTATAAAATAAAGGGAAGACTATTGGCACAGGCATACAAAGGGCAAAAAAAACACAAAGTGTGCTTTACAGGTCATATATGACCTCCCCAGAACCCCCAAGCCTCCTAAAATACACCGCAAAATGCAAATTATGCCTTTGTCCTGTTTTAGATCTCAATAGTGTTTTTAATACAATAAGTAAGCAGTTGTTCCTTGCTTCTAAAAATAGGGTCAAAGTTCTGTTTAAGAGGCAAGTCATAGCCCTTATAATTACAATTTACATTTTCAGCCATTCTAAGAGGTGATTTTGGGAAGGGTAAGAGCACTAGCTGGAACTGCGTAGCCTCCAAAATGGGTGGCCAACCTACGACCCACAACCCTAAACTGGCCCATGGCACCAATTAATCCAGCCTACAGTGAGGAGCCCATTGCCACCACGAGAAGAGGCAGAAATGCCAAAAATGCACCAAAAACATGTGAAAATGCAGCACCCTCGCTCCCACCACCAACCACAGGAAGTGGTGCAAGCGGCAAAAATGCACTGGGAATGTACCACCGCCACCATCACCAGAAGAGGTGGAAGTAGCAGGAGGAACTATGCCTCCGGCCCCCACATCTGTCTGTGGGGTGTGTGAGAAGGTTGGCCACCCCTGTTTCAAAAGTTCAAAAGAGCAAAATTGGCTCCTGAATCTTTGAAATTAGTCATCTTTGGTTTAGATCCACATATTATAAGGACAGGCAACCACCATCAAAGAAAATAGAACATATCAAGAAGGTATAGAAAGAGTCATAATCTATGAGAACAATAATGTGATCATATTGTCAGAAGTAAGTAAAGCATAGTGAAAGAACTAAGGACAACATTTTCTTACCTAGTGACACCACCCAGAACAACAGCTCCTGCTACAGTGCCACTGCAGATTAGTAGCCAGTGACCTACAGCTCGATTTGTTACACCACTGGGATTTGTCACACCACTGGGAATAGGTGTTACTCTGGAATGGGATGCTACTTCTGACACCACACTGTGTTGTGTCCGTCTTTGTGTGAGCTGCCAATGACGGAGACATTGCTGAAAACAGAAAATATGACTGTTAGATAATTAACACTACCTGATGAATGTTAGTCCCCAAATCTTAACAGTCACAACCAAAATGAAAGAGTTCCTTACACAAGGTAGAGATAAAAGATTAGAGGGGAAATTACATGTATCTCTTACATAAGGAAAGCAATCTTCAGTGTAGAAAACATTACTATGAAACGCTTAGGGTAAACATACTACGTCTATAGTGGTCTCAAAGTAAAAAAACAGATAAATGTAAATAATTATTGACAGTTTACTTAATGTGCTATTTGAATACTGCCTTCATGTGCCACTTCTAGTCTTTACAGAAGTACTGTATTAGAAACAGAAAACTGAACTTGATGTACTCTTATACAATTCAGTGGATTTTTCCTATATTTTTTAAAAGCTGAAGAGATATTAAAATGGAATAAGAACAGTATTATTGTTGCTGCTTTTCATTTATATATCAGAGCATAGCACTCAACGCACTCTCTGGGCAGTTCACAAGGTAAATTATGCAAACTACAGTTTGCCAACTGTACAGATGAAGCTAATCTGTCATTGTTCTTGCAGTTACTAGCTACTACATTCAATGGATCCCATTTTACTAACTAAAGACAGCAAACCTGATCTTGACATAAAGCTGTTCATAATTAAAATGCATTAAGAAACTCCTGTCTGAAATGTAAAAAGCAGACGCTTCTGGAAGATAAACGAATCAAAGCAAATTCTTTACAACCATGGCAAGTCCTAATAACCAACTGCAGATCTCATTCTAATGGATGGGTCAGCGTAAAATACAGTATATTGGGTTATGTTTTTGGAATACATCAGCAGCGGTACCAATCACACCTGTGCTTCCCTGGCTCAGTCACACTGGACTAGTCACCTTAGGGCTTTGGTGGCTTAGTGGTTAAGACAACATGCTTGACAATGGATAGGTCAGCAGTTCAAGACCTGAGTGTTGCGCAACAGAGTGAGTGCCTGTCATCTGTCCCAGCTCCTGGAAACCTAGCAGTTTGAAAGCACAGAATTGCAAGTAGATAAACAGGTACCACTTCAGTGGGAAGGCAACAGCATTCTGTACACTCTGGTGTCTAGTCATGCCTGCCACGTGACCACAGAAGCATCTGAAGACTCAGACAACATTGTCTCTTTGGCTGCAAATGAAGATGAGCAACAAACCCTAGAGTCCAACAAGACAGGCTTTCGAGCAACAGTCCATTTATTTTTGTTATTCTTTATTGTTGTTGTTGTTCAGTCGCATCGATTCCGACTCTTTGCGACCCCATGGACTATCGCTCTCCAGGCACCCCTGTCCTCCACCATCCTCCTTAGTCCGCACAGCCCCATGCCCATTGTGTCTACAATACCATCTAGCCATCTCATCTTTGGCCGTCCCCTTCTTCTTTTGCCCTCCACCTTCCCTAGCATCAAGGCCTTCTCAAGTGAATCCTCTCTTCTCATTTGATGTCCAAAATACTTCAACTTCATCTTTGTTATTTGTCCTTCTAAGGAGCAGTCAGGGCTAATCTCTTCTAATATTGACCTATTTGTTCTCCTTGCTGTCCAGGGGACTCTCAAAACTCTCCTCCAGCCAACCTAGCAGTTTGAAAGCACAGAATTGCAAGTAGATAAAGTGGGAAGGCAACAGCATTCTGTACACTCTGGTGTCTAGTCATGCCTGCCACGTGACCACAGAAGCATCTGAAGACTCAGACAGCGCTGGCTCTTTGGCTGCAAATGAAGATGAGCAACAAACCCTAGAGTCTTTATTAGAATACTGTAACTAATAACTTTATTGGGGGCGTAGTGTTAAGACTGCAGTACTGCAGCCAAAACGTGGTCAGTTCAATCCTGACCGGGGATCAAGGTTGAATCAGACTTTCCATTCTTCCGAAGTCGGTAAAAATAAAATGAGGACCCAGCATGTTGGGAGCCAAATGCAAATGGCCTTGTGAACCGCCCAGAGAGTGCACTAAGTGCTATGGGGCAGTATATATAAATGTGATTGCTTTTGGACATCAAATGAGAAGAGAGGATTCACTTGAGAAGGACTCGATGCTGGGAAAGGGAGGCGAATGGCCTTGTGAACCGCCCAGAGAGTGCACTAAGCGCTATGTGGGGCGATTGTATAAGTTGTGGTTGCTTTGCTCGTTATACAATTCTCCCCGCCCGAGGAAGGGACCGTCCTCTGCCAAAGAAAGAGGCTTCTCTCCAGCCAGGATGCCCCGTTGCCTTAGCAACCAAGTTCTATTACCTGGCCCGGAGGACCACCCGCTCCTCCTCCTCCACGAGGGGGCAAGAAGGACGGAGCCCCTCTTCTTAACACCACTCGCAGGAGCATCGTTCGTTATCAAACACAGCCAGCAGGAAGCCACAGGCAGGTTGACCCTCTGACACCGGAAGTGAATCCTGGCCGCCTGGCGGAAGCACAAGGCTGCTGCGGCCTGGAGCAGGGCCGTAAACACCACGTGACGGGCGCGCGAGGACTGGAGTGGAAGACGCGCCTCCTTGGTTGGCGGTGGCTCTGGGTTCTGTCTCGCGCGTGCGTGCGAGCGCGCGGGGCCGGAGCAGGTGAGACGAGAGGGGCGGGGCCTAGACGGGGGCGGGGCTTAGACGGGGGCGGAGCTTCTCTCTCCTGTCTTCGCAGGGGAAGGGGGCGTCTCTAGTTAGTAGCCCAGGAACTGCGAGAACAGAAAGACTGGAGGCTCCTCTCCCTCCCTCCCTCCCTCCCAAAAACACCTGAGGCGGAGGTGAAAAATGAGGCGATGGGACCGGAAGCAGGGCCTCACGGGAGGGTATGAGGGTGAGTGAGTGGTAGCGGAAGTAGGAATGGAGGCCGGAAAGGGGGAAGCCTGGGGGCGGGGTCAGGAGCGGAAACCCGCCTCTTTCACGCCGCCGTGCAGTTTCGGCCCCCGCCGCTGGAGGGCGCGTGAATGAGGTCCCGACCGGACCGTGGACGCGCCTCGCTCTGGCGCCTCCCTCAAGTGGACTTGGTCCACGAAAGTTTATTTATTTATTTTTATTTTTATGTTTATATTTAAATTTATATTAAATTTATAATAATGTATATTATAAATTATTAAATTGATAAGTTCACGTTTAGTTACAGGAGTTAGTCGTTAAGGGGCCACGCTTAACGATTTTTGCCTCATTTTGTGGGTGTTTAGTTTCTCTCTCTAGGACTGCAGTGGCTCAAGTGGCTAAGACGCTGACTGGGAGGCGGGAGGTCAGCAGTTCGATTCCCGAGCACTGCAGGACGGAATGAGCTCCCGTCTTTGTCCCAGCTCCTGCCAACCTAGCAGTTTGAAAGCAAGACATTGCAAGTAGATAAATGGGGACCACTTCAGTGGGAAGGTAAACAGTGTTCCGTGCGCTCCGATGTCTAGTCATGCCTGCCACATGACCACGGAAATGTCTGCAGATGCAGACAGCGCTGGCTCTTCGGCTTTGAAACAGAGATGAGCACTGAGCCCTAGAGTCAGATACGACTGGCTTTCGAGCAAGGGAAACCTTTACCTAGTTTTCTCTCTAATATCCCTCCAGGAACTGCGGTGGCTGAGTGGTTAGTGGAGACCTGGTTAATCTGCTGTACTGCCACCAAAAGTTTGTCAGTTCGTTCCTGACAGGGATCAAAGTTGACTCCATCCTTCTGGGGTCGGTAAAATGAGTCCACAGCATGTCGGGGGCAAAATGCTAATTACCCTGCGAACCGCCCAGAGAGTGCACTAAGTGCTATGGGGCAGTATATGAATGTGATTGCTTTTTACTTTTGGACATCAAATGAGAAGAGAGGATTCACTTGAGAAGGACTTGATGCTAGGAAAGGGAGGGCAAAAGAAGGGGGAGGCCAAAAATGATATTTCTAGATGGTATTGTAGACACAATGGGCACAGAGCTGGGCGGGCTGAGGAAGATGGTGCAGGACAGAGGTGCCTGGAGGATATTGGTCCATAGGGTCGCAAAGGGGAAGAATCAACTGTGCGACTGAACAACAACAAGAAGACATTGAACTTGATGACTGGAAGGATGGCAGGTCAGCAGTTCGAGACTCCAGTGCTGCAGGACAGAGTGTGCTCCCGTCACTGTCCCAACTCCTGCCAACCTAGCCGTTTGAAAGCAAAAAATTGCAAGCAAATAAATTAGGCATCACTACGGCCAGAGAGGTAACAACGTTCCGTGTGATCGGGCGTCTAGTCATGCCTGCCACATCTCCACAGAAACACTTGCAGTCACAGACAATGGCTATCAATGGAGATGAACACAGCACCCTAACGTTGGATATGACTGGCTTTCAAGCAAGGGTGACATTTACTTGATACCCCTCAGCACAGGGAATGAGCCTCCTCTTGCACATGGCCGAGGTCACTGCAAGGCCTTCAGTAGGAACAAGTACACCGCGTTTTCTGTAGCTGACATTTTTGAAGTGGTCGCCATGTTAGTCTGTGCAGGCATATCAGAGAGTGAACCAGATAAAAAAACATGGCAATTTAAAGACTAACGTTAATGTTAGCTTTCGTGGATCAAGTCCACTTTGTCAGACATCATGGCAACAATTTGTACACATCAGACACAAAGGTACACAATGGTTGGCTAGCATAACATAACTTTACAAATCAGTGTGGCTGATTTGTATTCAAATTTGCTGTGAAGTTTGGCCCTGTGGGCTAGTAGGTAAAGGTAAAGGTTTCCCTTGCTCGAAAGCCAGTCGTTTCTGACTCTAGGGTTCAGTGCTCATCTCTGTTTCAAAACCGAAGAGCCAGCACTGTCTGCTTCTGCAGACGTTTCCGTGGTCATGTGGCAAGCATGACTAAACACCGGAGTGCTCGGAAAGCTGTTTACCTTCTCACTGAAGTGGTCCCTATTTATCTACTTGCAACTTCTTGCTTTCGAACTAGGTTGGCAGGAGCTGGGACAACGACGGGAGCTCATTCCGTCCTGCAGTACTCGGGAATCAAACTGCTGACCTCCCGCCTTCCAGTCAGTGTCTTAGCCACTTGAGCTACTGTAGTCTTTCTGTGGGTTAGTAGATGGATGCAAAACAAACATTGTGGCATTACACATTATACATAGCCAAAAATGTACATGCCCCCATTTCTGATCAAAGCATATCACACTGAACACTATATTAAGCTATCTGTTTTTTACAACTTTGTGTGAAAACATTGTCACTGGTTAACAGAGGCTGAGAATTAAGTCTTCCTGCTTTCTCTGTCCTTGATTAGTATGCCCCGTCCTTCCAAACTTTCCATTAAGAGGGTAGTTGGAATAGAGCAAGAGGAAATTCATCATCTCATTTTGCTAACTGAAAAAGCTGATATTCTGTTTTTGGCTCTTTTAGAAGAATGTAATAATGATGAAAATGTAGTTCATTCCAGCCAGTGTTTACCCATAGTCTTTGTTAAACACGTATTCCCCACACATTTTGATATATTTAAATTATATTGTAATATTTGGCCACTAATGCTAGCACCACATTTGTGTTAGCAAATCTGTCGGCACACCGATTTATCTAGGGGCAAAAACCAACAGCAAACGCTGCTCCTAAACTCATGAACGTGTTATATTTTAGGATAAGCAGCTTTAGGTTGGCATTTTAATGATTCATGTGAGAAACCACAAAACGTATTTGTAATCAAATAACTTATTAGTTAGTTAACTGCCACTTGACAATCAGTTGCTGGCAGTATGGTCTACTCTATTACTATAGCAGGATAACCTGGCCAATCTTGCAAAGTCTGACAAACAGACTTTATTCTGTTGTTGTTCCGTATAACTACAACTGCAGCTTTTGTGCTTTTTTATTTTTGTTATGAAAGTAAGAAAAATAAAGACAGCTGAAAATAATGCCACACAATAAACATGGAAGTATCATAATGGGAAAAATCTGTCCCTATGGTGTAAGACTGTCAAATGTTTTAAAAAATATATCAATGGTTGTTTTTATATAACACATATTCAAATATTGGAAAAGTTGTAAGGTCCTCAGTCCATTGGATAACAGGAGGTCATACAGTATTTACCTTTTCTCTGTCAAAATAAATCATTTGGTCACAGTAAAGAGACAGATACTCCATTGCTGCTTTTAAACTAGACAAATGGTTTAAAAGCACCTAAGCATCAAAAATAAGGAAAGAACGCTGCACTACAAAGCTCATATGAGCAGCCCCAACCCCATTCCCACATGAAGAAGATATAACTCATCATAACTAGATTGTATGCAAAGAGATACATTAGGTGAGTTATAGTGGGAGCAGTTAGATTATATGGTTTAATTTTGCTGCTGTAGGAGACTTCAAACTGAAAGGCAGTTTATTACAAATACGTAACAAACACACAATACTCTTTAACTGCTGACTCAGTAGTAAACCTAATCTGTTTTGACAGTACAGTACAGAAAACAAGCTAGAAAAATCTAGTAAGCAAATGAGGGTGGTGATCAGAAGGCAGGAACTTACTTTTGTGTGTGTGCATTGTTTTTGTGTAGATAACACACCTTTTTTTTTGCATCATTTACAGTATGTTTTCTCCCCCTAAATACTCTGAACAGGATACAGTTTTTCTTTCCAGTCTGTACTGTACATGGTCTCTGTAATACCTGCAGGTAGCACTTGGGCATGAAGAATAAATGAGTAGTGATTAGAAGCCTCTGATTTGGAGGATTCAGTGTGTTTAGGTGATCTGAGTAGAAGAAGCCCAATGAAAATCATAGCAGGGTCTGGAACTTGAGGGCAAAGGAATCACTAGTCAGTCTGTGCAGTTGTTCCTGCTGTTTTGGTGAAGCAGAATTTAATTGTCCTATAACCTCTAATTGTACTTTTTTTCTAGGCATGGCCAATGGCTTTCTTATGGAAGTATGTGTTGATTCAGTGGAGTCTGCTGTTAATGCAGAGAGAGGAGGTAAGCCCGATTTTAAAAATGAAATGTTACAACTTCTGTAGGACATTCAGTACATCTATGGGGCACACAGCTTAAATGTACTATAAAGGGTGGTATGATCATTCCCCAAAGCTTCAGGAAACTTTTCTAGAACCCTTTTGACTGGAGAAATAGGATGGTAAATGTTCCAATAATCTAAAGAAAGATCTTCGCCCCTTGTCTAGTTGAATGACACATACATTCATAACATAACATTTGCAACATTTTATTATTTGCTGTCATCCCTCTGGCTTTGCAAGCTGCTAACTTACAAAAATAGATGAGAACATATCCACAATTAATTTCTTTATCTTAGCAACTCCATTCTATTTCAGAGCAGCACATTGATCTAATAGCAGAACCATATAGAGAACTCTTGCAACCACCTTTTCTGTGAATAGTCTACTTGGTTTTTTAAAATAATTGTTATCATTTCTTTAAAATTAAAATAAACATACTAATCAACAAAACAGAAATACAATAACACATTAACAACTACAATAACAAGATTAATATATAAAACTATTACATAATCAAATAAGTGCACCCCACCACCCATGGGGACATTATATCTTCAGTTTATTATCAATATAAAATCTTGATTAATTTTTTTATATAGTTGTCCCCTCTTTCCAAAAAGTTATATATTCTTGTCTCAATTTTGTTCCTCTCACTTTGGTTAAGACATGCTCAATAAATTCTCCCCAAATCACTTTGAATTCATTTCTTTTTGTTAATCCCTTCTTTAACTTTAGTTCACATGTCAGTCTAACATTCATCGCAATATTCCATAATTTATACCAATCATTCAACTCAAATTCGCAATCTATTTTCTATCTTTTAACAATAAGTAATCTTCATAGCTGTTACCATTACTATAATAATTTATTTATTTTTCTTTTTAAGCAGTTATTTCAAAAAGGCATTAATATTCTACTTGTTTGTACTCAAAATATGGTGGTGGAAAGATAAATACAGTGGACAGAACTCCTCCTTTCTGAATGATAGCTTGAGAGTGCACCGTAGTCTGGTCCACTTATTATAGGAAGGAACATGGTGCTTTCACATTTAGATCCCTGTTAAATTACTTCAGTCCTCTTAGATTCAGAGACTTATCATGTGTTCCTTCTGCAGGTGCTGGACGCATTGAGTTGTGTGCCAATTTGATGGAAGGAGGAACAACACCTAGTATAGGTAAGTTGGCATGTACAGGCTAAGATCCAACCCAGTGGCCTTCTGCAGTGTCTGTTAGTTAAGTGTAACTAACTGACACTACAGAAGGCCACTGGGTTGAGCAATTAGGGGAAACAAATCAATTCTGTAGAATTCAGCAATTGGGAGGAAATATCTGGTATTTTGATCTCTCTAACTGAGGCCCCTTCTTTGCTTATTGCAAGGCAGAGTGTCACTTTAACATTGTATTTCAGCTTTTCTTCAGCAGCCCCTTCTACGTTTTGCAGAGAAAACTTAGACTAGCGATGAGGAACACAGGTAGACTGGAAGGCTCTGTAACGAATTGGTCTTATCTTAAACCAGGGATGGGCAACTGATGGTATAGGCTCAATATTCTGTTCCTGGGAACTCAGAGGGGCTGCACAGACTTTAAGAATTGTAAAAACAGAAAGAAAAAGGTTAGAAATCCATTTTGCTATTCTGCAAACCAGATATTTTTGAGTGTTCAGTTATGTAGGGGAGAACATAACCTTTTTATAAAAGGTGAATTGCTGTTTCTGAAGGCTACTAGGAGCTACAATTAACATTTTTCATGGGAAAATGGGATGAGCAGGGCTGAGGACCATGTGATGTAACAGGGCCTTACTTCACTGAACTTGGCTTAGATTCTTACATTTTAGAGCCTTCCTTTCTGTCACTTTTGCTGCAGCAAACTCTAACTATTTGGAATGTCTCATTTCTCTATGCCAAGGTGTTTTTGTCCTTCTTGTAAGCTAAGTTGTCTATTAACTAAAGACTTGTCTTGCAACCATCTACTAACTATTTGCAATTCAACAGGATGAAGCTTTACAACTAATCTGAATAACAGGTATTACCAATTGTAAAAAAAAAACCAAAAACCCTGCATTGATTTGTATGCTGTAAAACCTTGGATAATGAAGGGTTTAGATAACAAAAAAATCACATAACGAAAGGAAATTAAAGGGAAATGGCACCCTTGGGTAACAGATTTTTTTTCACATACCGAAAATGCTTCCAGGAGTTCCTAACGGCACCAGTAGAGTCTAGTAAGTGAATCCTCTCCGGTTTTGGGATTTTTCAGGGATTTTTAAAATGACAAGGGCCTCCCTGCCCGGAGCCTCTGGCTGTTCATTGGATTCTGGGAATTGAAGTTAATCAGAAAACAGAAGTATCCTAACTCCACTTTTTAAGCCTCCCAAAACAAGGTGAAAACACTCCAAAACATCCCAAAAATGGGGCGGATTCACTCACAAGACTCTTCTTGTGCCGTGGGGCAGACCTCCGAGGACCCGAAAAAAATGCACGTTCTGGAGATCTGAAAAAAAGCTCTTTTCCCGCGGTCCTTTGGGGTCTGCACCGCTCCTCACAACACAAGTAGAGTTGTGAATTAATCTGCACCATTTTTGGGGTGTTCTCACCCTGTTTTGGGAGACTTAAAAGTGGAATTTGGGTACTTTTGGTTTCTGATGAACTTCAATTCCCAGAATCCAATGCACACCCAGGGACTCCGGACAGGAAGTTTCCCCCTCATCATTTTAGGTCCCCAAAACAGGGTGGAAACACCCCAAAAAATCCCAAAACTGGAGCAGATTCTCTCACAAGACTATTTGTGCCGTGGGGAGCGACGCAGACCACTGAGGACTCAGTAAAAATGTTTTGCTTTTTTTACCTTCGGAATGGATTTATTGTTTTTCAATAGATTCCTTTGGGAAAATGCATTTTGGTTAACAAAAATTTCGGTGTACAAAAGGTCCCGGAGAACACGTGAATTTCGTTATCCAGGTACCACTGTACTTATCTGTTATGCTAACCATTCTGTACTTCTGTACCTAATGTGTATAAATTGATGCCATGAAGTCTCACTCTTATGTCTGACAAAGTGGTTTTGATCCATGAAAGCTAACAATAAAATACAGCAGCTAGTCTTTAAAGTGCCACAACATTTTTGCTGTTTTATTTAGTCTCTGATATGCTTTTAACTAATACTATGCCTTGAACCTCTTTACTTACCAGGGCTTTTGCAGGTAGTGAAACAGTGTACGCATGTGCCTGTTTTCGTGATAATCCGCCCTCGAGGGGGAGACTTCTTCTATTCTGATCGGGAAGTGGAGGTGATGAAGGCTGACATCCGACTTGCCAAACAGCATGGGGCGGATGGGCTGGTGTTTGGAGCTTTGACAGAGGATGGACGTGTAGATGCAGAACTTTGTACAACCCTGTTGGGTGAGAAGGCTTTGCATTCTATAGGGCTTATTCAATACTTGGTTGTGGTTATCATTGCAACATTTGGCTGTGGCTATCATTGCAAAATGGCACCACGCACCAGCCTTCAATTCTAAGGTTCTGGGGCCTATGAGCAGTCAAGAAGGAAAGTGTCTCCTGTGGGTAAAAAGCGACCCCAATTAAAGATCCCATGCCCTTTTCAAAGGCAGCTCTATGTACAGTGAATTGAAATAAACTATAAATTACATAGGGACGTGGCTGTCAGAAAAGGAATTCCAATGGGGGGGGGGAGCCATTTTGTTTTGTGGTTTAAACAACTCAAATATAAAAGTATACTGTACTTGTTAGCCCCACTCCAAGATTACTTTTCATTGAGGACATTAAGCTCCATATGTAAGAAGCTTGATATACAAAATGAAGAGAGAATTTTTCTGTGACCTGCTAGCTACTAATGAGAAGCCCAAGGGGAAGGCTGTTCCTTTGAGAGCCAGTAGTACCAGTACTGTGCAAATAGTTTGATGCTAGTGTTCATCTGGAGAAGTTGCCTTTCTCTCTAGAAGGGTTGCCTGTTCGGGGAGGGTAAATGTTCTTTCCTCATCAAGAATGGGGCTAATCTTCTTGATTCTGTTCTTCATTGCAGCTGCTTCCCGCCCACTGCCAGTCACCTTCCACAGAGGTGAGTTTCTGGGGTTTGGAGAGATAAATTGAGGTAGGCTGCGATCATAGCATAATGTAGACCAGTGGTTCCCAATGTGGGGCCCACTCCTCGCAGGGGGACTTCAATTCCCAGAAGCCTAAGGTTGATCAGTGCTTTGGGGAATTGACTTAGGCTTCTGGGGATTCTGGGGATTGAAGTCCAAAAACCAAAGGTTGGGAAACACTGGTGTAGACCTAGGCTTCATGGTCTCGGGAGGCTGCATCTTGGGAACTGCACACTCTAGTGCCATGGTGGCGAACCTTGGCACACCAGATGTTCTTGGACTTCAATTCCCAGAAGCCCAAGCCCCCTGTGAATCCACACGGATGGGTTCACTGCGATTCATCCGGCCCACGCTGCCCTCGTCGCTTCTGGAAGCGGAAGTAAAACACGTCCATATGGAAGAAGGGTTAACTCAGAAGAGTCTTAACCGTATGGGCGCGTTTTACTTCCGCTTCCGGGAGCGACGAGGGCGGTGCGGGCCGGATGAATCGCAGTAAACCCATTTGTGTGGATTCACAGGGGGCTTAGGCTTCTGGAAATTGAAGTCCAAGAACATCTGGAGTGCTAAGGTTTGCCATCACGGATCTAGTGCTCTCCTACTGGGCATTTGTAATCCTATATGGAGTACGCCTGCTAGCTGTGTAGCCAGAGAATGGGAGTTCGATTCCCCACTGTGTCTTGTGAGAGTAAAGCCTTGTGCAAACTGCACAGTCCTGGTGGGAGGGATTGGTAAACCACTTCTGAATCTGCTTTATCTAGAAAACCTGGAAAGCATCATCATGAGTCAGTATTATCTTTGTTGTTGTTCAGTCACACACAATTATTATTATTATTATTATTATTATTATTATTATTATTATTATTATTATTATTATTATTAATAATAATAATAATAATAATAATAATAATAATAATAATAATAATAATAATAATAATAATAATAATAATAATAATAATAATAATAATAATAATAATGGCACACAGTTATTATGGAGTAAACCAAGAACAAGCATCTCCAATAAAGGAAAGGGGTGGGGGCACATCTCTTACACCTGCTGTTTACCAGAACTCTGTCCGTTATACAGAAAAATCTCATCTCTGTGATCAGATATAGATGGTTTTGATGGGATGGAATACTTGAGGTAAAAAAACCCCCATATTTTCATCAACATACATTTAGGCTTTTAAAAGGTCTCCACTGATGTCACTGGCGATTTTTTAAAAGACTTACTGCAGCATGAGGGGTATTTTAAGGGGAAATGGTGCTGGGAGAGGAAGGGAGAGCCAAGGCATCCCTAACTCTCCAGGTTTCCCTCAAAAATAGCATCCTTCTCCTGTTGCAGATGGTCTTTTTAAAAGCTCCCATTGGTGCCATTGAAGATTATTAGGGTCTGGCCAGGTATGTCCTGGGACTGCATGCCAGCCATGGGGTTCCACTGGCCACTTAACAAGCTTGCCTGCAGCCAGTTCAGTTCTTATCCCCAATAAATTTCCTTACCATAAACCCTCGACATCTGTTTTATATCCAACACTTAAGATTTGTTTCCTAGAAGATCTGCAAGTACAAACTAACATGCTCCATTTTCCTTGTAGCTTTTGACATGGTATATGATCCTTTGGCTGCCTTGGAAACACTAATATCAATGGGTTTTGAACGGGTATTGACGAGTGGGTGTGACAGCTCTGCCCTGGAGGGGTTGCCTTTGATAAAGAGGCTGATAGATCAGGTAAGATATAATTTCATTTGTCTTGGAAACCCTGCTGTTATCTTTTCCATGCTTTCTTCTTCTGCCATATCTGAATCCGAATATTGGTGATCCTCATGGCAATCAGCCATGAAGACTGTCCTGAGAATATAATACAGTGGCTTTTCATCTGTCTTCGACATCGCAGCATGACACCCGTACCACCGATCCAATTCTGCTAGTGCTGAGGGTGGCCAGGTTAATTAACTGCCACCTGACAATCAGTGTTGAGTCACTGGCAGTATGGTGTACTCTATTACTATAGCAAGGTAATCTGGCCAGACTCATGCTTTCTTAGTTTTTGCTATCTAAAAAATAGGTAGCTGCCAGTCAGATCTTGATTCCTCACTGGCAAAGATGCAGCCTGGATCCTCAGCTGAATATATAGAACCTGTGCATGCACAAACTGATTAGAGCTCCTTTTGGTAGCAAATTGATCTGTGTGTGCCCTGCAAGAATCTGGCCACTTTCTTCTCTTCTGGACACAGTCTGATTCATGCTTCAAAGTCATGATTAAAGTCCCATTTTGTAAGTAAATGAATCCAGTGGTTCAATGATTAAATGTATCTTTGATGAACTTACTGTATCAGTAGACAAGTGTGAGAAGGTTCCCTGTTGTCTTGGTTGTTAAGATTAAGTTGTTGGCAAGAGGTGAACAACAATTGTTTCCTGTGGGTTCAGTCATACTGATAGAAAGATTAAAAACTTGGTATAGGTATTTAGTTCTTTGAGAGTTTGCAAAAGTAAAATCTGTACAATATCGATGTTAGAGGAGCACGCTCAGCTTCATAAGAAGAAACCCACAAGAGACTTGTTTTAGGAATAAAGTAAAACGCCGACTTACATATGCCTCAAGTTACATAAAATTTGACTTACATAATGATTTTGTGCTAAAACCATGTCCAAATTTACACAATTTCCTATGGGTTTGCTTTGAGTTACATAAAGATTCTTCTTCCTATGGGTTTGATTTGAGTTATGTAAAATTTCATTTCCCTATGGGTTTGCTTCGATTTACATAAAAAAATCATTTTTACTATGGGCTTGCTTTGAGTTACATAAAAAAACGATTTAAGCAAAAGCCTACAGAACGGACTTTTTCATAAGTAGGTGTTTTACTGTACCTTACTTGGAGAAAATCACTGGGAAAGAAGCATAAAACTGAAAATTAAACTCTGCAAATAAATAAATTCCTTAAGAAAACAACAATGTGATTGTCTCATGCATTATGTTTCCTCCCAAAAACAAGATTACTGAACTTTTTTGCTTCCTTTTCAGGCTAAGGGTAGGATTGTCATAATGCCAGGTAGGATTCTGCTGTGAGTAGCATCAGTTGATACTGACTTAGGTAACCCACTTCCCAATCTGGTAGGAAATTCTGAGCTAATGTACAAGGTTTAATTTCTTTGCTTCTATTTGGAGGAGTATGTATGTAGTATCTTTGCAAATGTACAAAGAATATATTCTTCTTTTGCCCTATCTGAATCCAAATCTTGCCAATCCTAATGGCAATCAGCCATGAAGACTGTCCTGAGAATATAATGCAGTGGCCTTTCATCTGCCCTCCGCATCACAGCATGACCCCCGTACCACTGATCTATTTTCACGAGTCACTGATCTATTTTCACGGGTCCTGGCCCTTTTGGCACGCAAAGTCCTGATTGGCCCCAGGCCAGTATTGATCAAGCTGCTGCCCTTCATCAAGATGGAGGGACTTTGGCACCAAAGCCATTAGTCCTCAGGTTTGTCAGGTTAGTTAACTGCTACCTGATACATGGCGTTGAGTCTCTAGCAGTATGGTCTACTCTATTACATTAGCAAGATCACCTGGCCATACAAATAATATATAATAATAATTTCATGTCAGAGATTACTCTGGGTTGAAAGGATTTTTAGGGAATGCCCGAATGAGATTCCTTTCATGTCCCCAAGTGCAGCTCTTGGGTATCGAAACCCAACCTTCAAGTCTCCAGCTCAACGCCTTAACCACTAAGCCATCAGGAGAACTATATAAAGAATATATGGCAAGCCTAAATAGACAGCTACATGGCAGGCAGCAACACTGTTGAAAATATTTTACATTCCAAAACTAGAGAGAGAGAGAATGAAATGATGAGATTTTCATATATATTTTCTCCAGATTAAACCTTTTAAAATTTTATTTTCAGACTTCATACCATGAAATTAATGTAAAATAATTGTGTGCTATTTTAAGTGGTAATTTATGAATTAACGTGTTGTTAATTAGGGGTTGGACTCTAACTTGAGTTATGACAAAAGGGTGGTAGAGAAGTAAGAGGTAGTCTGTGGAATAGGACATGATAATTTAATTTAATTTAATTGATTTATATACCGCCGTATCCAATGGACTCTGGCAATGTACACAAGTCAAAACCAATATAAAACAATTAAAAACCCTTTTAAAACATAGCAATATTACACGCACACCCGCCATGCCATTTACTATCTAAAAACAAATTTAAAATTTCCAAAGCCTTAACATTTAAAAAATGATACTTAAAGGTTTGAAGGTCCAGTGTCATGTAAACCCCATAAGCATGTGCTGCTTCTACAGCTTGAAACATCTCTAAAAAGTCAACCTGAGGTGTGATAAAGCATCCAGTCACATTGACTCTTATGGGTTTCCTTAAGATCAATCTCAGTGTCAGGAAAAAAGAACTTCCTTTGGGTTTGCTATCACTAGAGATCTGATTCATTTTTTCTTAGAAGTACAGTACCTGTAATTGATCTTAACTGCCTCATTCTAAGACTGTGATTGAGGAATGGGTTTTCTCCCAACAGGGGGAGGCATCACTGAGAGAAATCTCCAGAGAATCCTGGAAGGCTCTGCTGCTTCCGAGTTTCACTGCTCAGCGCGCACAGCCAAGGACTCCGGCATGAAGTTCAGGTAACCACCAAGGTTTTCAGGTTGCTTCTTGACCAAGCTGTGTTTGCCCCTCTTGATGGAATGCCCTTGTCCTGGATAGTGAGCTGGTGAAGATTATTGGTAACACTGGAACCTGACCAGCTGTGCATAAATGGAAGCAAGGCCTGGAACTGCAGTAGCAGAACACAGACTCTGCCATTGTTCTCTAGTTTCAGATTATTTTCATGCACTAGCACAGGGGTGCCCAAACGTTTTGGGGCATGGGCCGGTCACATGGTTCAGCAGGCTGGTTCCTCCCACCAGAAGTGGAAGTAAAACACGCCTTGCAGTCTGTTTTGCAACACGATGAGATAGATTTTAGGCTGCCATTTTTTCTCTGCTTAAATCAAGGGAGCCCAAATGACGGCCCACTGGCTGGATCCGGCCCCTGAGTTCAATTCATCAGGCCCACACTGCCCTCGTCGCTATTGGAAGCGGAAGTAAAATGTACCCATGGGCATGTTTTACTTCTGCTTCCAGGAGTGATGAGGGCACTGTGGGCCTGATGAATTGGTATCAGGGGCCAGATCCATCCCACAGGCTGTAATTTGGGCACCCCTGCACTAGCATCAGAATGGTAACATTTAACCATTCTGATACTTGAATCATTGTGGCAGCAGGTTGTGTCCTCAGGGATGTTGCACACTAGCCAAACTGGGAGGGGGCGGGTGGGTAGAATTGGAATGGTTCCTTCTCTGGCTTGTGCAGATTTTCGACAATAACCAATGACTTCTGGATCTTCTTTTAGAAACCCCAGCGTTACCATGGGGGCCTACCTCTCTACACCTGAATATTCCATCAAGGTGGCGGATGTGACTAAAGTGAGAACCCTGAATGCAATTGCAAAGAACATCCTGTAGCACAAGATACTGCAAGAAAAGAAGACGCAGCTCCCTGTGATGTGATCAGCCCTTAGGCGTAGACATTTCAACCGCATCCTTGCCAGCACTTAAACGGGTCAAACACTTGATGAAGCCTGTGCTTGTTTTTAATCCTATTCTTAGACTTGCTCCGTGGAGTCTCTTCCTTTAATATTGCCATCCCATTTGTGGGTGGGGAGTAAAACTATGGGGAGGGATAGGGTTTAGCTACAGGGACACTTACCCTTGGGCAATATTCCTTGTGACTGTAAATTCTCAAATAAACCCTGATGTTGCTCCATGTTAACGTGGCTCTTCTTCGCACGCAGGCGAGATGTTCGACTGCTCTGAATGGAAGTGTGACAGGGTGGTGTCCAGCTTTGGGAGGGGCCTCTGGTAAGTGTTTATTTTAGGCAGGAAGCAAGGCTTAGACCAGAGGTTTGTAAAGTTACTTTGTGGCCTACTGTAATCCACCAATCATTATAGCCAGTAGCCACTCTTGGGGGCTATGAATAGGTAAGGACACCAGTATAGAAGAATCGTAAAATTGGAAAAGTTAATTTTTTGGATGTTAGCTCTGAGTGCAAGTAGATACATAGGTACCCCTTTGGTAGGAAGGTATCTAGTCATGCCTGCCACATGTCCACAGAAACAGCAGATGCAGGCAGTGCTGGCTCTTTGCCTATAAATGGAGATGAGCACTGAACCCTAGAGTCAGATATGACTGGCTTTCAAGTAAGGATGACCTTTACCTTAGCTCCCAGAATCATGTGCTGGTGTGTGGAGGAGAGTGTGGAATCTGTGGGTTGTATTTCAGAAATATCTGTATGTTTCAAAGCCTTGTGGGGGGAAAGTATGCTTGCTTGAGTTTGACTGTATAGTTTTATCCTTTAAGGAACATAGAACTGACAGTTACTGGCTTCTGTCACATAAATGGCAGGAACTGGGGGTGGTGGAGGGAAATCTTTTAACAGTGTCATTTTCTTTGCCCTTCTGGCATTAGTTAGCTTTTTGCAGAAAATAATATTCATTGGTTTGTTTAAACTGCCCAATAAGTAACTTTCTGGGAAGCACAAAAGTGCATTTAAATAAAAATATAAGAGAAGCAATAATAATAAAAAACAATGCAGAGTTGTTCTCCGCAATGAAAATTTCTTTTTTTCTTGTAAATATACATTTTGGCTCATTGGCTGAAATGCCTATTGGAAGGTCTCAGGTTAGGGCAGGGATTTTCAACCTGCGGCCTGTGGGCTGAATGAAGCCCACGGCACCATTTCATGTGGCCCCCCAACGCTTCCACCAAACCAGGAAGTGCCATGTGGTGGAGGAAGGGCAAAACAGCCGTCTGGCTCCCAAAGCTGTCTGAGGGAGCATGACCCAACTCCCGGCTTTAAAAGGTTGAGAACTCCTGGTTTAGGGTCTGTGTAGGTAGATAAGGGGGTGCAGAAGATGATGATGTATCAGGTGACTGGCTCCAAGTTTAGAACTTTAAAGTCTAGAACCATTACTTTGAATTGTGCTCAGAAACTCATAGTCATTGTAGATGATGATGTACTGAATTAATATAGCCTAATTAATAACATATTAGAAACCAAAGGTCATATCTTTTGGGAAGTTAATATTTTGCAACAATAATATATTGCATAAAGAAGCAATTGAGATCTTCAGGAAATTTTTTTTATCTGACTTATTTGGGGATCAAATAGAAAGGCTACCTTGTCTAGTTTTCTGTCCATACAGTGGCCAGCTAGATACTTATGGGGATATCACTAGCCTGGTTATGTGGTTTCTGCTGTTCATTGTGAACTACTTGAACATCAGAAAAGAAGAAACTTTATTATAGTAGCTGGACATTAATGAAATTATTGCAAGTTAGCTATATTCTTTGTCTAAATGCAAACCTGAATTGAGGATTTGATTAATCCTTTTCAGTTCTCTGTTTTCCTTTGTCCTAGGACAGTGATGGCTAACCTTGGCACTCCAGCTGTTCTTGAACTTCAATTCCCAGAAACTCTGATCAGCAGGAGTGAAGACTTGGGCTTCTGGTAATTGAAGTCCAAGAACAATTGGGAGTGCCAAGGTTCACCATCACTAGCCTAGGACTTGTCTTGAGAGATCCATTAGTCTCTACAATTCAGTCCTGACTTGATAGTACATAATGCGCACATGTTCACACACAGAGGATGTGTTTGTGCCTCAAATGCAGAGATGCCTTATATCCGTGATGGCGAACCTTGGCACTCCAGATGTTTTTGGACTTCAATTCCCAGAAGCCCAAGCGCCTTGTGAATCCACACGAATGGGTTTACGGCGATTCATCCGGTCTGCGCTACCCTCGTCACTCCCGGAAGTGGAAATAAAACATGCCTGTACAAGAATTGAAGTCCAATAACATCTGGAGTGCCAAGGTTCGCCATCACAGCCCTATACCATATAGGACAGAATGGCAGGCTTTGATTAGTTATCTAATAATTAACTATGAGAGATTTAAATTGCTTGTTCTGTGGACATTGGACCTGTTCCTCTATAATGATTCAGAGTTGGTTCTATCTATACTGATTGTGTAAGAAATGAGTCAGGAGAATAACATGAGTTCAGTATTGGTTTTGGGAAGATGTGTGGGAGACCACTAGGTCAACACCATTGTTGGTAGCTAGGAAGTGATGGTAGGGCTTGATCTTGCCTCTTAGAAACCATGTTTATTCCTTTCCAAGTCCCCAAAGTCTCCGATGCAGCATCAATGTTTGTTTCTATATTTGTGGTGTGTTATACTTAATAGCTTTAAGGTCATTAAAACACACTGAGGAGTTTCTAGGATAGATGAACAGAACAGCATAGTTTCAGAGACTAGTATCTTACTGAGCTGCTGCTGAACAGAAAGTAATGAAGAAATGAGGGCTTATGGAACTTTTTTTGGTGAAAGCAGTAATTTCGATTAAGAAAACCCATCTCATTGCTTGTGCAGTGGCAACTTGCACACGTGGTTCCATGTGTGTTACTATTTCTACTCAACAAAAATTCAGTAGGATACTAGTAGGAATTTCCAGACAAAGAGAGAAAAAGAAACAGGAATGTCAATTCAGAGGTAGTTTAGTCTATCCTAAAATCCATTGAGATAGAAAAAAAAAGTAAAAAGTGCTCTGAGGTTGAAAATGTTCAGCATTATTCATCTTGAACAGTAAAAAGATACGTCTTCACAGACAGTATTTTGTCAGGGATTCTTTATTGTGTCCAACTAAGGTCAGATTACCTTGACACATTACATCTAGGACGTCATGTAGATAGCCACTATAAATCATGTTATTTTCTCTCTTGCAAAGTTTTGGGAAACTCCCAACAAACTGCTCTGACCCCCAGTATCTGAGGTTCATGCTTTTGAACTGTCAGAGTGAATATGCACAAGGAGTTAACGATTAATGCGTTGTCATTGTGAGTCCAATCTCAGTGCCCCTGTGTGGAGGCTATGGGACTTTTGCCCTATTCAATTTCCCAAGGCTGATCCAGCACTTGGACAAGAGCAGGAGGAAAGAGTGTCTCATCATGGCGGCGGCTGCCTTGGAGAAGTTCTGTGGGTCTGTTTTCTGGGTAAGTGGCAGCATGTTTTCCCTGAGTTGTTGCTCAGCCTTTTTGTAGAAAGGGACAGAGAGTATTCTGTCACTGTCCTAAATAAGAGCTTAGATCTGTTTGCTTTGTTACAACACGGTGTACATGTTATGAGCATTCAGGATGCATCGATCCTGTGGTTTCAATGTTCTGAGGTTGTGGTTGTCGGATTAAGAAACTTACTGTCTTTTGTATGCAGTGTTTCAGAGATACAGTACTCTGAAATTTAATTAGAGCACTACAACAGTGGAACCGTCTGCCTGGAGAGGTGGTGAGCATTCCTATACTGGAAGCATTCAAGAGAAAATTGGAGAGCCATCTGTCAGATCTGTTTTGATTCAGATTCCTGCATTGAGCAGGGTGATGAACTGTGGCTTAAAAGGCCCTTTCCAACTCAGTTATTCTATGATTCTATGTTTGGGAGAAGTCTCCACTGCCCAGTAAATCATAATTGGTACTTTATTTAGTTTCTCCCTCTTAGGAATCATCCCCTCTGCCTCCCCTAATATTACTGACTTCATTGGTTAATCTTAAGAGAGTGGAAAGGGGGAGAGATTTCCAAACATGCATACATACAAACGATGCTAACACCTTCTTCACTACACAATGTGACAGCTGTTTTACAGATATTCCTGGGTCAAATTGGTTTCACTGTTTAGACTATAAATAGGACAGTTCTTTAGTCATACTAGGAAAGAGAAGATGAGATGGTCCGTACGATCAGTCATAAGGTATAGTAGAATGGGTGGTGGTAGCCTTTTAGTGGAATTTTAAGGGTTTTATAGGGAACTAGCATATTTTGCCCAGCGGTGCTGGGCTTTTTAAAATTGTGTTGGATAGTAAAGGGTTTCGGGTTTTTTCTTGAACCAATGGTGCTGGGCTGTTTTAAATGGTGTTGTAAGCCTGCGGCGGACTTGCGCTCCCAGTGGTATTTTTTTTTTTTGCATGCCGGCTTCCTCAGTGCCGGGCTCTTTAAATTGGTTTTTGAAGGTTTTTGTTTTATGTTTATGCAAATTTTATTTTAATTTAATTTATTTTATTTTATTTTATTTTATTAGTTTAAAATTTAGTTTTGGTTTTTCAAATCTTTATTTGTACGCATTTTTATTTTTTGTTTTGGTTTTTTTTGAGTGAAAAGTGATTTCTGTTTTTTTTTGGTATTTTTTGAGATTAGTGTGATTATTTTTGAATGTTTTTATAACTTATTTGATTAATTTTGGAATTAATCTTTTTAGTTTCAATATTTTTGAATGTTTTTTCTCTTTTGGCCTCTGGGTGGGGGTGGTGAGCTTTTCTGCCTCTCTACAATTTTTCTCTTCTGTCCTCTGGGTGTCGTTTCTGGTAAGTTTTTTCTTTATTTTCTCATTTGAGTTCCGGTCCTCATGGATAGAAGACGTCTTTTGGTAAGCTCTCTGGGTTTGTTTTTTTTTGGTTTTTTGGGGGGTTGGGATTTTTTTGGGGGGTCTGTGTGTTTTTTCTTGTTGGTTTTTGTGTTTCCTTTCTGGATTTTTGAGTGTTTTTGATTTGTGTTTTTGTGTTTACTTTTTCAGGGGGGTGGCTTTCTTTCCCATTGGCCATGCTGGCTGGCCCGTGGGAAGGCAGGACAATGGCGGGGGTGTGTGTGCTTTCTTTTCCACGGGCCATGCTGGCTGGCCCGTGGGAAGGAAGGGCAGCGGCGGCGGGGGGTTTCTTTTTTTTCCCCGCAGGCCATGCTGGCTGGCCCGTGGGGAAGAAGGGCAGCGGCGGTGGGGGGGGGGGGTTACTTTTATTTTTCGCACGCCGGCTGGCCCATCGAACGGAAGGGCAGCGGCGGTGGGGGGGTTTCTTTTTTTTCCCCACGGGCCATGCTGGCTGGCCTGTGGGAAGGAAGGGCAATGGCGGGGTGTGTGCTTTCTTTTCCACGGGCCATGCTGGCTGGCCCATCGAACAGAAGGGCAGTGGCGGCGGGGGGGTTTCTTTTTTTCCCCCACGGGCCATGCTGGCTGGCCCATGGAGAAGTAGGGCAGCGACGGTGGGCCTTTTTTTTTGTTTACTTTTATTTTTCGCGCGCCGGCTGCCTCAGCGTTCTGCGCGCTAATGGCGCGCAGGACACTAGGGCTTGTAGTTTTGGCTGCGCGTGTTTGCTTACTGCAGCGGTTTTTCCCATGTGGCTTTTTTTTATTGGCCGCGGCGCGTTTCCGAACGTTCCTTTTAATTTAATTTAATTTAATAGTCATATTTATATATGCCGCCCACTCAGGCAGAACCCGACTCAGGGTGGCATTACAACAAGTTCTAAAAACACATAAAAACACTTTAAAAGACCCACATCCCACCCACTTTAAAAGACCCATATCCCACCCACCCATCCCACCCACTATAAAAAGAAGAAGAAGAGAGAGTTCTTAATTGTTTACATAAGCCAGCAGGCGGGGGCCATGTTCCCATTCGGGCCCCACACCTGCCCTGCCAGCCAGGTCTTCAATCCTTTCCTGAAGGGCAGCAATTCTCTTTGAAGTCTTAGATCTGTTGGCAGGAGGTTCCAGAGAGTTGGTGCGGACACGGAGAAGGCCCTCCTTCGGGTGCTGGATAGATGTGCACCCCTAGCTGATGGCACTATTAGAGAGCCCCTCCGGTCCGCTCTGGTTGGACGGGCAGACACTCTTGGGACGATGCGGTCTCTAAGGTATGCTGGCCCACTGCTGTATAGGGCTTTAAAGGTCAAAACCAGCACCTTGAATTGCACCCGGAGACAAACTGGTAACCAGTGCAGCTCCCGAAGTAGCGGTGAGGCATGGGCATATCGCCCACATCCCATCACCACCCGGGCTGCCGCATTCTGGACCAGCTGCAGCCTCCGAATGGTCGTAAAGGGCAGCCCCATGTAGAGCGCATTACAGCCTGATTGGCTCTGGCGCGGCGCAAGGAACGTTGGGAATTGAAGTTCCCTTTTTTTGTTTGCGTCCGGGGGGCTCCTGCCCCCTGGGCGAAAATTTCAACCCGACAGTTACCTGTGAACCGGGTTCAGGCGAGAGAATGGAGGCCCATTACGGGCTAGTGGGGCCTGGTGCAACATCCTTTGTCACATTCCAACGGTTAACGCACCATTTTATGGGTATAGATTGTGGGGATTTTATGTATTTGTATTGAATTGCTGTATGCCGCCCAGAGTCGCCCGTCGATTGGGCGGCTATACAAATCGCACCAAATAAATAAATAGAATGAAGCCAGAGGACCAAGTGTTTGAAGTGATCAATATGGTAAAAGATCTGTGACATAGTTCCATGGAGAGCAAACAAGTCAGGATGAAGAATTCTCTCAAAGAGAAAGATTTTTGCAGAGAGAGAGAGCCATGTTAAACTGTTTCAACATACATCTCAGAAAGTAAAGTAATAGTGTAGTGCTATCTTTAAGGCTAACATGCCGCTACTGTATATATTTCAACATAAAAATGTATAAATTATAGTCTGCTTCCTCAGACACACATGTTTAAGCTATGACTTTATGTACACATTGTATATGATTGTCAGGATGGGCCTCAAATGAAATGGGACACAGAAAAGGTATTAACACAATATTGAATGTTGCCAGTGTTGATTACATAACCAACCTGGTGTTACAGTTGGTTAACATAAATCCGGGGTTCCCAACCTTTTTACCCTGAAGGCTGGACCACGCCCCCACCCCCAGATAGCTGAGCGGGTCAGACTGGTGGTCCCCTACCGTAAGCGCTGCCATAAAATGTGTCCACAGCTGTCATAAACGTGCATATGACAGCCACAGCTGCATTTATGACTGTTGTAAATGCATCTGCTTCCGCTTCCGGTGTGGCGGCAGTGGTGACGCAAGGCACATGAAATGGTGCTGCGGGCTGGAGACAGCCCGTTGACTGTAGATTGGGAACCCCCAACATAAATCGTATGTAGGCTCATAGCCCTCTAGCTTTCCATAAAAACTTTTAATACTCATATATGCTTCTTCTGAATTCTGAAATAGTATATACTCTCTGGTGGGCTATCACACATGTAGCTTTCCTATTAGCAGTAGGAATCTTCCTTATTTGAGTGACCTGATTCTGCCCAAAATAAATGGAAAATCCCATGCCATACCACACTTATCAGCTACTTTGGTCCTGATATTTGCAGTAGTGGCCTACATACAGTATATTTGTTGGTTACCAACAGAGGAATTCTAGAGACATGAACACTTTGTTTATAAAGCTACGTATAACTCATGAGGCTTGACTAGTATGAACAGAACAGAAGTAACATGACCTCTTTGTCTCATAGTCCATGTTCTTTCTATCTGTTGTTAGCAGAACTCTTGGCAGGGAGAATACAACATTGATTCCCCTTCCCCGCCCCCTGTGAATTGAGAGGCCTTGGCATTTTCCTTGATCATGTTTATGCTTCTAGCCTGTTCAATATGCAACAGGTAGAGATGCTGAAATCTAACACTTCAAGTTGCTAAGACCTGTTTGTACCTCACTGCAACTAGGAAGAGTTACTACCACATGAACAAGTTTGGCTGAGATCTAGTAGTAAGTCACAACTAGAGTAGGCCCACTGTATCAGTGAGGATAAGGTGAGTCAATACCTGTATAAGTTCTATTGTTTAGTGGGCCTACTTACTACTGGATTTTAGCCATGGAGTTAGTTAGACCAGCCACTTTATATGAACCCAATTTCCTTCTTCCTATGCATTAAATGGGTGCAAGGTATGGGATTCAGCAGAAACCTTGCTAAACCAGCTGCATGACATGGCAGAAATACACTGATGGGAGCACTCCACCAGTAAAATTCTGTACAAGGCATAGGAAAAAAGTCCTCGTGGTGTAGTAGTTAAGCTGCAGTATTGCAGCCAAGATCTGCTCATGATTTGAATTCGACCCTGACAGAGCTCAAGGCTGACTCAGCCTTCCAGCCATCCAAGGTCAGGAAAATGAATACCCAGCATGTTGGGGACAAAAGGCTAATTACCCGTGAACCACCCAGAGAATACTTTAAACACTATGGAGTGGTATGTAAGTGTAATTGCTCTTGCTATTTAAACTTTAATACGAGGGTGCCCAAACTATGGCCCGTGTGCCGAATCCGGCCCTGACACCAATTCAAGTGACCTGCACCACCCTCATCATTCCCGGAAGCAGAAGAGGGGCACATTTTATTTCCATGTGGGATGTATTTTACTTCCGCTTCTGGGAATGACAAGGGCGGCATGGGCCGGACGAATTGGTGTTGGGCCGGATCCGGCCTGTGGGCCAAAATTTGGGCACTCCTGGTTTAAACAGAGAAAATGGCAGCCTGAAATCTATCTCATCTGTTGCAAAACATATCTGTTGCAAAACAGATTGCAAGGCGCGTTTTACTTCCGCTTCCAGTGGGAGGAAACACATGACTGGCCTGAAAAGTTTGGGTACCTCTGCTTGAATACATTTACCTTGTCTTTAAACATTCAGTGGAAGTAGCAGATGTAGCTTGTGTAATGGTGGGTTGCATAGATAGAAATATGATGCCTTGGGTAAATAGCTGAGTAGGTGTGGCCTTAGCTTATTTGTCTGATGTTATGTGTCTTTGATTTCCCCCCAGAACTCTTCTTTTCTGGATCGCAAGGATGCTGACCTGCCACTCTGTTTTGAGCAAACTGTTCTTGTCTGGATCCCTTTGGGATTTCTCTGGATCTTTGGCCCATGGCAACTTTACCCTATTTTCAAACCCAAGATGAAGAAGTCATCTGTCACCAAAGTTTACCTCACTAAGCAGGTAGGAAAGAAGAATTTGTCCCTGAGTTTGTAGCTGAGTGGGAGAAAAGTGTAATCCATGCAAAAGATCTGTGAGATGGTTAGGATGATAGGTTTGTGAGAACCTTCCAGAGCTATATTGTGGATAATGAATCTTTGTCTAAGTCAGTGATGGTGAACCTTGGCACTCCAAATGTTCTTGGACTTCAGTTCCCAGAAGCCCAAGTCCCCATGAATCCACATGAATGGGTTTGCTGCGATTCATCTAGCCTGCGCCGCGCCGCCCTCGTCACTCCTGGAAGCGGAAGTAAAACGTGCCCGTACGAATGAATCACAGCAAACCCATTTGTGTGGATTCACAGGGGCTTGGGCTCCTGGGAATTGAAATCCAAGAACATCTGGAGTGCCAAGGTTCGCCATCACGGTTCTAGGTGAAAGAGGCATGAGCGGTAAGAGCAGAGAACCCATTTGCTCTTCAGGCAAATTTTTAAAATAAAACATTTCAACCAAAAAAGAACATAATACAAATACAGTGTATACCCATCACCTGGGGGACATCAGTACTTTTCTAAAACAGTTACTCAAACCAACTGTACATATTAAGGCTATCTTTTCACCTATCTACAAAATACCATCAAGTTGCCTCTGACTTTTTGGCCACCATATGAATTAATAACCTCCAAAAGGTTATATCATCAACAACTCTGCTCCTGTCTTGTAATAAACTTCATAGTTAAGAAAAGGGGTTGCATGTGTATCTTTAGAAACATCCACTGTGAGTATATAAACAGACTTGAGCTATGTTAAAAGACCAGCATCCTCAATAAAGCATAAGGTAGAAAAGTGATCTATCAATAAATTATTTGACTAAGTGTAAAACACCATGTTTTGGGGTAAGCCTGTGGTCTGCTTAGAAAACTTACCATACGTCTTCTTCTTCTTGTGCTATATCCAATTATCAACATTGGCTCTCCTCATGGCGATCACCCATGAAGATTGTCCTGGAAACAATATAATGCAGTAGTCTTCCACTTTCCTTCCGCATCGCAACATGACCCCCATGCCACTGATCCAGTTCCACGAGTCACTTTCTGGTCCTAAGCCCTTTTGGCATGCAAAGTCCTCATTGGCCCCAGGCCAGTATGGATGAAGCTGCTGCCCTCCATCAAGATGGATTCAAGTGGGGTTTAATCCACTTGGCGACTATCACCTTTTCCTGTTGACTTTACCACCCAAGGCTGCTAGTCCTCAGGTTGCCACCTGACACTCGGTGTTGAGTCACTGGCAGTATTGTCTACTCTAATACCATGGCAGGATAACCTGGCCAGACAGTAGAAAAGAAAACTTACTTGGGACTATAAATCCCAGAATCCTGGTTGGGGGATTCCCACAATTTTCACTTTCTCAAACTCCAGCCTTGCTTTGCAACAGCTGCAACACTGAATGCTCCTTGACATCTTGTTCTGTCTCTAGTAGGCGAGAATCACGTAACACAATCTCCTCTTCCTCTCTTTGCCCAGGTGCTGATTATCCTCCTCTTATTGACGGCGTTAGCAGAACTGATTTTTACAGTTGTTGAAGTCCTAGGATACGATCATAATAACGCTGCTGTCCAGTACGCAAATCCTCTGCTCTACATCATCAGTTGGGTGAGAATGAATCCTTGCCAATCCGTGCTCCTGCATAGAAATTAGAAATTGGCTTGGGGATTTCTGGATAGTGTATCCTCAAGTTATAAATCTGCACATATCTGATGGAAATGAGAAGCATTCTGCCCAAGATGCTAACTACTGAGTAACCATTTCGTACCTGTGCCCCATCCTAGCACTAATTATTGGGTAAAACTGGTATTAATTAAATAACTTGGGGCAGGGAGGATTTCCAGTAGGGCAAGGGCATGAGAGGAAAGTGCCTAGCGCTTTCTCCCTCTTAAAGCCACTTCTCTGGTTTTCCACATTGTTATCTGAAGGTGTTAATTAGTTGCTTGTTTATTTGAAGTGGGATATGTCATTAGGATTTCCCCTCTAACTCTTCCTCAAGGACTGAAGTTCAGTATTTTCCTTTGAGGCAAGTGGCAGCTTAGGTAGGAGACATGAAAAAAAAATCAGGGTAACAGGCCTTTCCCAATTTAAATTTGCATAGAGATACTGTTGTGTATGCAAGGACACTGTTGCTTTAAGTAAATGAATGTAACCAGCCCCATATCACAATGTATCACAGCTGCTAAAGGAACGCGAGCGAGCCGCCCATCAAGGGCGGGTGCGAGCGTTCATACTCACATGGTTCAATCCCCAAATCACGGACAGCCGCGGGAAACTTCTCCGCATGAAGAACTACAGAAGAGGGGGGCGTGCCTCAAGACGACGCCCCCAACGGTGGCAGCCAATGAGCCACCGTGCAACCAGATTCAAATGTGTTTCATTGTTTCATTACCGTATATAATGTGATGTATCTCCGCCATTACCACATGTTCGTTCTGATCATCAACCAATAAACCTGTGTTAGTCCTCATTGCGACTCCTTCTTTGTCTTCCGTGCAAGACACTAAATTGGCGACGAGGATGGGATGATGGCGAATCCCAGAGTCAAGACGTACCATTTCGACGTCAGCGAGCCTGACCAGTGGGAGCTCTACGAGTGCCAGTTTCGGCACGCGATGGAAGCAGCCGGCGTCGACGACGACGCGCTGATACGCTCCCATTTCCTGGCCCAGGTGGGACCGGCCACGCTGCGCATTCTCATGAACTTGGTGGCGCCAAAGAAGGTTGAAGCCGTGCCGATCGACCAACTCCTGGAGCTGCTGAGGGCACACTTCCAGCCCCCAGTCTCGATTTTTCCGGCCCGGGTCGCGTTCCACCGGCGAGACCAGCGTCCAGGCGAGTCCGTGTCCGACTACGCAGCGGCCCTCCGACTGGCGGCCGTGCACTGCAAGTGGGACGACCTGAACCAGGCTCTGCGAGACCGTCTGCTGTGCGGCCTGCGGGACGAAGAGCTACAAAGGAAGCTCATGACCCGCGACGAGCACCTCTCGTTCAATGAGGTGTTGCGAGAGGCACAAGCGGCCGAGGCGGCCAGGAGCGGGGTCAAGGTGTTCAAGGCCCGCAGCACAGCGTCCGAGCGGGCCAAGTCCCCCGTTCAAGCGGCACGGCGGACTCCAGCAAAGGCAGCCTGGCGGGCACCTAGGTCGCCCGCCGGCACCCCAGAGACCTCCGACGACTCGTCCGTAACGGCGGACTCCTACACCAGCGAGGACGACGGCGTCCAGAGAGTAAGGAAGCGCGGGGAGCGGCGGCAAGACCGAGAGCGGCAGGACCGCCGCTGCGACGGCTGTGGCGCGGCCCACGACCGCACGAGGTGTCCCTTCCGCAAGGCCGAGTGCCACAATTGCGGTCGAAAGGGGCACATCGCCCGAGTTTGCAGGCGCGGGCGACCCGAGAGCAAAGGCAGTTCCAGCCATCCCCAGCACCACCAGCGGAAGGCGGCCGGTTCCAGGAAGGTGTCCACCATTCGCGGCGAGGACGGCGTGCACCGCGTGGCCCTGGAGCACCGGCGATTCTACGTGGAGGTACAGTTGCAGGGGCGCCCCGTGAAAATGGAGATAGACTCAGGGTCGTCATACTCCATACTGTCCCAGAGGGAGTACTTGCGCATCCCCCCAGAGGCGCGGCCCAAGTTGCGGGCCATGCGGTCCCATCTGCGGGACGTACAGGGAAACGGGATCCCAGTGTTGGGGGTGGGGAAATTCAAGGTGAAGTTCAAGAATTTCTCCGAAAAGCTGCCCCTAGTGGTCCTCAAGGGGGGGAAGTGTTGCCTCCTAGGGACACAGTGGTTTGCTCCCCTGGGAATAGAACTGTCCGGCATCCATGCCATAGAGACTGACCCAATGCAGGACGTTTGCAATGCGCACCCGGACGTTTTTAAAAAGGGGCTCGGGACTTACAGGGGGCCCCCAGTTTCATTCGAGTTGGACCCAGAAATCCGGCCCATCCGCCTTAAGCCGAGGAGAGTGCCCTTCGCACTCAAGGACAAGATCGAGGCGGAACTGGACAAATTGGTGGGGCAGGGGATTTTGGTTCCAGTTGATTCTGCAGAGTGGGAGACGCCGATTGTTACGGCCCTGAAATCAAACGGGGAGGTCAGGATTTGTGCGGACTATAAATGTACGATCAACAAGGCCATTCGGCCAAATGCATACCCAGTGCCCGTGGTCAGCCACCTGCTGGCCACACTCCATGGGGGGAGGTGTTTCGCCAAGTTAGACCTAGCCCAGGCCTATCAGCAACTTTCAGTGACCCCAGCCGCTGCCGCTGCGCAGACCATAGTAACGCATAAGGGGGCATTTAAGGTAACGCACCTTCAGTTCGGCGTGAACTCGGCCCCCGGGATCTTCCAATCCCTCGTGGAACGCCTGTTAAAGGGGCTTCCAGGAGTTCTACCATACTTCGACGATGTGCTGATAACAGCGGGGAGCGAGGTAGAACTAGCTAAAAGACTAGATGGGGTCCTCTCAGTTTTCGAGAAAGCGGGGCTTCGACTAAGGAAGGACAAGTGTGTGTTTTTTGCGAGGGAGGTTGAGTTCCTAGGTTTCAAAATAACCCCAGAGGGGATCAGGCCCTCAGAGTCCAAGGTTGCAGCCGTACAGAATGCCCCTCGCCCCACCGCAAAACCGGAGCTGCAGTCGTTTCTGGGGCTCCTTAACTTCTATCACTCGTTCCTGCCTAGGAAGGCATCGGTTGCGGAGCCACTGCACGCCTTGTTAAAAAAGGACGCGGTTTGGCGGTGGGGGGACAAACAAGAGAGAGCCTTCCGAGAACTAAAATCACTCCTCTCCTCAGATGCGGTCCTGACACATTTTGACCCTAGGAAGCCAGTGGTTCTGGTGTGTGATGCGTCCCCGGTGGGGGTGGGGGCGGTCCTGTGCCACGTGTTAGAGAGCGGGCGGGAGGCCCCGGTGGCTTACTACTCCAGGTCCCTTTCGAAGGCTGAGCGCAATTACGCGCAGACAGACAGGGAGGCACTGGCCATAATCGCAGGGACCAAAAAGTTTCATGACTTTCTATACGGCCGCGAGTTTACGGTAGTGACTGATCACAAGCCGCTTCTGGGGATCTTCACTACCGGCAAACCTACCCCCCAAATTCTCTCCCCCAGGATGTTGCGTTGGGCCATATTCCTCAACGCCTACCAATACGAGTTAGTCTACCGCCCAGGGAAGGAGATCTCCCATGCAGACGCCCTGTCCCGATCTCCCCTCCCTAACCTGGGGGATTCCGCATGCGAGGTAGAGCAGGACCACCAGGTCATGTTAATCGAGTCCCTCGACTCACCCCCCATTGTCCCGGCCGACCTCGCCAAAGCCACGGCGGCCGACAAGATCCTAGCCCAGGTTAGCTCATGGGTGAAAAAGGGGTGGCCCACTACTCCCCCAGAGGAACCGTTCAAACCGTTCTGTAGGCGCAGGGTGGAACTTTCCCTGGAAAGGGGCTGTCTACTCTGGGGCCAGCGGGTGATTATCCCAGAGAAATTAAGGGCAAGGGTACTGAAGTTACTACACACCAGTCACCCGGGGATCGTGCGGTCCAAAGCCCTAGCCAGAAGTTTCTTTTGGTGGCCACAGATAGACGCTGACATAGAGCGTCTAGTGGGCACGTGCGAGAGCTGCCAGAGCTCCCGGCCCGAGGAGTCCCGATTACCCCATAGAGAGTGGGACACAGCCCGCGGGCCGTGGTCTCGTATCCATGTCGACTTCGCGGGGCCCTTCCGCGGGGCCACGTTCCTACTGGTTGTCGACTCCTACTCCAAGTGGTTGGAGGTAATCCCCGTGAGCAGCACCTCCTCCGCGACAACCATAAAGCAGTTGCGCAAACTCTTTGCTTGCTTCGGCCTGCCAGACGTCCTCGTGAGCGACAACGCAAGTTGTTTCACGTCGACCGAGTTCCAAACCTTCATGGAGAGGAACGCAATCAGACACATTACTGCTGCTCCATTCCACCCCGCCACAAACGGTCAGGTAGAGCGCCAAGTGCGCACTACGAAAGACGCACTGCGGCGCATGGGTCCCGGCGACCTGAACCTACACCTGTGCCAGTTCCTAATCACCTACAGGACCACCCCCCTAGCTTCAGGGTTCTCCCCGGCCGAGCTGCTTATGAAGAGGCGCCCGGCAACGCTGTTTGACCGGATGGATCCATCCAGGGTGGAGGATGAGGGGAGAAATATAAATTTAGGGGGGGGGGAGCTCCAAGAACTTTTCCACAGGGGACCCGGTTCATTGCAGGAACTACGCGGCCTCGGGGCCAGCGTGGGTGCCGGGGACAATCATCGAGCAAACGGGGCCAGTCTCCTACAGGGTCGAGACGAACTCAGGGCTAACATGGAGACGGCACGCCGATCAGCTCCGAAGGCGAGTCACTAGTGAGGGGGAATCAGCGTTAGGGTCCTCCCCCACCCGCATTACCCAAGGGGGAGACACGGAGGCGTCCGAGAACACCTTGAAAGAGAGGAATGAGTTTGTCCCCGCATATGAAGATGATTATAATTTCCCGTACCAGGGGGAGTTAGCGGAGTGGTCCCCCACCCGTCCTAGCGAGAAGAGGGGTTTCAGTTCAGCCCCTGGTACATCACGTCCCCAAAGCTCGGGCATGCTGGAGTACACCATAGCCCCGGCCCACAAAAGGCAAACGCCACATAGACAGGCAGCCAGCGGATTCTCGCCAGCCGCAAATCCCCAGACCCCCGAACAGGCAGCGGGAGACAGCGGGGCCACAAGGGTCTCATCGTCAGTCCCGAGGTTCGTACTAGGGGGGTCCCCGGGTCCTACAGGCGGTAGGCAAGGGTTCACTTCCCAACTGTTCATTCCGTTCCCGTCCCCACAGGCAAGGTCACCGCAGCCTCATCACAGAACCTCTAACGAGTCCCCACCTTACTTTGCAGGACAAGACCGCGCGGGACCAGGAGCCACGGGCTCCCCTGTGTTAGGGCAAGCTGACACGCGCCCCAGACGCACGTGCGGGAAGCCACAATGGTTAAGGGACTTCGTCCCATCCTAGGGGGGAGGGATGTTGTGTATGCAAGGACACTGTTGCTTTAAGTAAATGAATGTAACCAGCCCCATATCACAATGTATCACAGCTGCTAAAGGAACGCGAGCGAGCCGCCCATCAAGGGCGGGTGCGAGCGTTCATACTCACATGGTTCAATCCCCAAATCACGGACAGCCGCGGGAAACTTCTCCGCATGAAGAACTACAGAAGAGGGGGGCGTGCCTCAAGACGACGCCCCCAACGGTGGCAGCCAATGAGCCACCGTGCAACCAGATTCAAATGTGTTTCATTGTTTCATTACCGTATATAATGTGATGTATCTCCGCCATTACCACATGTTCGTTCTGATCATCAACCAATAAACCTGTGTTAGTCCTCATTGCGACTCCTTCTTTGTCTTCCGTGCAAGACACTAAAGATACCCATCATTAAATGTGACTGCAGTGGCTCAAGTGGCTAAGACGCTGACTGGAAGGCGGAAGGTCAGCAGTTCGATTCCCGAGTACTGCAGGACGGAATGAGCTCCCGTCTTTGTCCCAGCTTCTGCCAAACTAGCAGTTCGAAAGCAAGAAATTGCAAGTAGATAAATAGGAACCACTTTGGTGGGAAAGTAACAACGTTCTGTGCGCGCCGGTGTCTAGTCATGCCTGCAACATGACCACGGAAATGTCTGCAGAAGTAGACAGCGCTGGCTCTTCAGCTTTGAAACAGAGATGAGCACTGAACCCTAGAGTTGGATACGACTGGCTTTCGAGCACGGAAAACCTTTACCTTCCCCTTTACTATACCCATCATCACTTCTGCAGCTGCTGTTAAACAATTTAACATCTAAGAGTCTAATGACATCATGTCAAGTTAGGTCCTGGCTGACGGGAAGGCAGATTTCTGAGTATTGTAGCAGTTTAGTGGTAAGGCAGAACACTGTTATCCATCTCATTAACAGCAACACTATGAGGCCTTATGATTGGTTAGTCCCATGATGGCAAACCTTGACATTCCGGGGGTTCTTGGACTTCAATTCCCAGAGCCCCAAGTCAGTACTCCTGCTGATCAGGTCTTCTGGGAATTGAGGTTCAAGAACAGCTGGAGTGCCAAGGTTCACCATCATTGGGTTAGTCCTTTAATTTCAGGTGGTCTGTAGATTTGGTTTGATGTCACTGTCATAGAGTTTGAGGAAGTTACTTTGCTGCCTAGATGGTTCTGGGAATTATATTAAAAGGAAAAACCCTCTTCCAGGTTCTTTGAACAAGCTGTGATGCAAGACACATCCCAAAATACGTTTTATTTAACGGCTTAGGAATGCCACA
This sequence comes from Bradypodion ventrale, assembly GCA_035047345.1. Taxonomy (NCBI): domain Eukaryota; kingdom Metazoa; phylum Chordata; class Lepidosauria; order Squamata; family Chamaeleonidae; genus Bradypodion; species Bradypodion ventrale. The sequence goes on along the minus strand of JAWDJE010000003.1, from coordinate 73,137,757 downwards.
TCCTGCTTGTCCCGGGAGAGTGTGTGTGTGTGTGTGTGTGTGTGTGTGTGTGTGTGTGTGTGTGTGTGTGTGTGTGTGTGTGTGTGTGTGTGTGTGTGTGTGTGTGTGTGTGTGTGTGTGTGTGTGTGTGTGTGTGTGTGTGTGTCTGGAGCATCCTTTGTTTCATAATAACCCTAAAGCTAACCTAGTTCTTTAATCTCTCTACTGTGCAGGCACTTGTTTTGCTGATCCACTACAGCCGTCGCTTCACCCCACGCAGGGACTCGGGGGTTCTCTTCCTTTTCTTCATCCTTTTGGTCCTCTGTGATGTGTTTCAGTTTCAGACTCTCATCCGGCAAGCAGTGCAGGTTAGACATACCAGGAGCAACTCAGGGTGGGGAAAGTGGGAAGGGCAGCACTTTCTGGAACCCCCTCCCACAGCATGTAACCAATGTGATTTGTCATGTTTAATTAATCAAACACAACCATCATACTTCACCCGCTACCTTGTTCAGGACTCTCTTGAGCTGGGAGTGCATGGGAAGAAACATGGGTGTTATCTGAAACAAACACAGTCATCAGGAACCTCCCGGTGACCAGATCTTCTAGCTTTGGTTGCCAGGAGAGAAGCAGCCTAAGATCACTTTTGGCAACTTCTACTGTTAACTGAGGGACTGTGGTGGCTTAGTGGTTAAGACTCTGAACTTGACAACCAGAAGGTCGGCAGGTCAGCAGTTCAAAACCCGAGTACTGCATAGAGATGTAAAATTTCCGGAAATTTTGAAGCTCGGAAAAAAAAAACACCTTTTTTTGGGGGGGGGGGCGGCGGACATTTCCCGAAAAATTGAAAATAATCTGATACCATACCTATTTTTTTAGAAATGATTTATAAAATATTTGAACCCGGCCTTATCTTAAAATATTTTATTCATCATGTTAAAATAAAACATTCCATAATATATTTTTTATTTTTTCCATTTTTCCATTTTTTTCGGGAGGAAAACAAAAAAGGCTTCAGAAAAAAACGGGGGAAAATGATTTTTTTAAAAAAAAACACGTTTTTTCCCCCAGGCCTTCGCATCTCTAGTGGTGTGTGACGGTGGGCTTCCATCATTGGTCCCAGTTCCTGCCAATCTAGCAGTTTGAAAGCAAGAAATTGCAAGTAGATAAATAGGTACTAATTTGGTGGGAAAGGTAACAGCATTCTGTGCACTCCAGCATCTAGTCATGCCTGCCACATGACCATGGAAATGTCTTCTGATGCGGACAGTGCTGGCTCTTTGGCTGTAAATGGAGATGAGCCCCTAGAAATGAATAGGTAAAGGTTTCCCTTGCTCGCAAACCAGTCGTATCCAACTCTAGGGTCCAGTGCTCATCTCTGTTTCAAAGCCAAAGAGCCAGTGTTGTCTCCTTCTGCAGACGTTTCTGTGGTCATGTGGCAGGCATGACTAGACACTGGAGCGCACAGAACGCTGTTACCTTCCCACCAAAGTGGTCCCTATTTATCTCCTTGCAATTTCTTGCTTTTAAACTGCTAGGTTGGCAGGATCTGGGACAAAAGACAGGAGCTTTTGAGTAAGGGAGACCTTTAACTTTACCTTTACCTTACTGGTAATTTCCACTTGTTTTCTCCCCCAGGAGAACTCTATTACTGATGTACCACGTTTCACCTTCTTCATGGTCTCTTTTGGGCTTCAGTTTTACCTGTTTGTCATCTCTCTTATATCTGACATTGCACCTGAAATGAAGGAGGCTGCAAAGAAAGTGAGTCATGAGTTGCATGTTATGGGCTTGTGGAATAACTTTTGCGATTGGAATAGTAAGAGGAATTATCCATGTCTCACTTCAGTGTGATTTTCTGAAGTGGTTTGGTGGAATAAGAAACATTCCCATTGGTGCCTTGATTACAGTGACCACATCCAGCCCATTTGATGCACTGAGCACATCAGTGTATGGTGGGCAAGAGAGACCTCACCGTAAATGCCTTCTACAGTCTCAAGATGTTCTAAAAGCAAAAGTCAAATCATTCACATCTCGTGACTGTATTCCTTGAATTATTTTACTTTGGAAGTTGTGCTTCTCCCTTTGTTTGCAGAACCCAGAGATAACAGCCTCTTTCCTGAGCTTCATCACTTTCCACTGGTACAACAGGTATGCAGATCTGGATAAAGAATATAACTATATGCCATATGTATTAAATTCCACAGTGCTAAGAATCTGCAGTTTTTAAGAGTGTGTCTGAGTAGCTCATGGGGGGAAACCCTATTCCCCTTCCTTTTCAACAGAGTGATTTAAACAGGAGACCCATTGACTTTACTTGCTTTCTGTGAAATTCAAATATATTGTAGTACAGTACTGTACTGTATTTATCTCTACGGAGCAAGTATGGTGTAGTGGATGGAGTGTCAGACTAGATCTCAGGAGACTTTGATTCAAATCTCTACTTGGTCATAGAAACTCACTTGGGGCTATGCCTTGTAAAACCCCTCCTTAAATATTTAGCATACTTGAAAACATTACTAGGAACACCAGAAGTCAGGGATGATGCAAGAGCACATAATGCATGCAATTGCAGTGGTACCTCACATAACGAACACATCGTATAGTGAAAAATTTGCACAACGAAGCATTCGTTATCCAATGGTGATACCCCGTATAACAAAAAATGTTTCTGTTATGCGGGGGTTTTGGTAACCAGGGTATACCTGCTTAATGGGAACCCTGGTTAGCGAACATGGGCATTTCCCATAGGGAACCGCATAATGAAAAAAACGCATAGCGAAGAGCTCCATGGAACGGAGTCCCCCCCCCCCCCCGTTATGCAGGGTTCTACTGTATTTCTAAACTATTTATGTAATATACAGTAAATATTCTATTTGATTATATGCCCCAGACCCTGAAAACCTTAATGTACCTAACAACATTTAAGAGACTAAAAACAAGGTTCTTGGAGCTAGGACAGAAGCAGCTGGAAAATGTGTGCATTGTTTAAAGTATATGAGAAGATTAAAAAAAAACCTTTGTTTGTGAGTGATGAGAACCATACTATAATTTAGTTTTAAGTGTGTAAAAAGGAACACAACTTTTTTTAACCAAGCTCCTGTTCTGTTCTTGCTGTGTCTAATTAGCTAGTGTAGCTAAAAAATGACTATTGTTTCATTTTGAACGGTACTAAATGGATGGGGAGCTGTCACATCTTCTCTGGTGGCCTTCGTCACGAAGAGTGTTTTCAAATGGTTGACATTCTGAGACAAATTATAATAGAAATCCTGTCACTTGAATAGGGAATTCTTCAAATGGTGAACAATGTGTAATGATCACAGCAGGAAATTTTCAGACTTCCTACAGTTTGCAAATCAGATTGTTTTATTTTGTGACCAGGCTTCTAGACCTAAACGTTGGCTTTGTTTGCAAGTATGATTGCTCACTCACAAAGTCAGTGTTTCCAAACCTTTGGTTTTTGGACTTCAATTTCCAGAAGCCTAAGTCAATTTCCCAAAGCACTGATCAGCTAATGTACCGAACTTAGGCTTCTGGGAATTGAAATGCCCTTTTGGTGTGTGGGCCCCACGTTGGGAACCACTGGTCTAAATAAAGGCAAATCAGTAGGTAAAGAATGCATTATAATTTCTAACTGATGGGCCATCTGTAACATATGATTTAGCCCTCTGATAATGTAGCTGTTGGTATTAAGCATGTTCAAAGCAAAGAGTTTGTAGAGTGACGAACCACAATTGTACCTAAGCAGATTTCATTATTATTTTTACAGTATGGTGGTGAAGGGTTATCGGAAGCCATTAGAGATGGATGATGTCTGGGACTTGAGGGATGCCAAAAAGGCAGAGAAAGTTTTTGGCACTTTTGAGAAGCACATGAAGTCAGGGGTCGGAAAGGCCCAGAGGAAATTGGAGATCCACCGTCGGAAGAAGAAAAGGCATTTGACAGCCACTGACTACCGGAATGGCTTAAGCAAGGCACAGAGTCAGGATGTCCTGGTGCTGGTAAATACCTTGGAAAACCCTCAATTTCACTTCCAAATACTGTGATGGATTTATGGGAAGAAACAAGAGGAAATGCTGGGATTCTTTCCACTCTGATGCACAGCATCCTAGTTTAGCTTGAGTCCTAATAGCAAGCTACCTTTGCCAAGGCTGCCCAATTTGGGGCTTGAGGATTGTGTTGTATCATCAGATGTAAATTTTGTTTTGAATTTAGGAAGAGAAAGAGAAAAAACACAAGAAGAAGGCAGGCAAAAAGGATTCAAAAGATGGCTATGCAAAGAGTTGGCTGATGCTTGCTTTGGGGCGAACCTTTCGTAGAAACCTTCTGAAAGCAATGATGTTTAAAGTTGTGCAAGACCTGCTGACATTTGTGAGTCCGCAGTTGCTGAAGTGAGTCCAAGCTCCTGATTTTGTCTAAAGCCTTTCTGGCTCAGAGGGAATGGGTTAAGGGGGAAAGGGGTTAGAAAATGGCTGATTTAGCAAGAAAATGTTCTTCAGCTTTTGATGCAAAGCCTTATGAAACACACCCTGGTAATCCTGACGCATAGAACTGATATGCCACATGCTCACTGGCATGTTCAAACATTCTTATAATTTTCAGGGACAGTCTATATGTAATTCATATATTCTTAGTACTGAATCAAATTCATTATATTTAATTTTTCCCATGTTTGCTCTAATGAGGCTGCGTGGCATCTAGAGCGATGATCTTCTGGTCTTTTGTCTCCCAGGCTCATGATCAACTTTGTGTCGGATCCCAACGCCTACCTGTGGCATGGCTACATCTTTGCGGTGCTGCTCTTCTTGACTGCACTGGTGCAGTCTATCTGTTTGCAACAGTATTTCCAGCTCTGTTTTGCACTAGGCATGAGTGTGCGCACGTCCTTAATGGCTGCCATCTACAAGAAGGTCAGTGAGTGTTTCCTCTCTTGCCCAACATTCAACCCTGAATGGTGGCTTCATCTCAGTGGGTAGGCTCTGAGGCATCAACATGCATCAGCTGAGCCAGAAATGGAAGGCAAGAATCACATCCACTGATTCTTGAGCTTAATGTTCTTCCACCTGCTTTGAAGTGAGGGCAACGCTTGGACAAGTTACTTTTCTGCAGGATAACTTCTGCAGTCTCTCAGCCAGCAAGACCAGTTTCCCAATGGTTGGGAAATTCTGGGAACTGTGATCCAAAAAAGTAACTCTTCCAAGATTTGCCAAGGATGAATTAACGCCTCAAATGTGAGCCCATTACACATGTTAAATTAGACACATCTATACATATAAAGCAGACCCATACGTTTGTGGGTCCTGGCTGCGTCCCCCCCCCGGCCATCCTCCCCCCTTAAAGTTTCCCTGGACTTATCTTACCCACCAAAGGGGGTCAAAGAAGGAGGTCCGGAGGCTGCTGGTGGGGCGACAGCCCCACAGACAACCAAATGCCACAAAACTATCACCCCCAGCAGCCATTGCAACTCCAAGAGGCCACTGCGGGGCAGAGCAGCCAATCACGGAAGCGAGGCCGAGAGAGGGAGAGGTGGGCCATATGCCAAGGGCCCAGCACAGGAATGGCCACCACCTGGGTGATAAAGGCACCCGCTGCGTCTTCCCCGTTCACCTTTCCTCCCACCGGAATAAGCATCCCGGGGCCAAGCCAGGGTAAATCTGCTAGTACTATCTGTTCCAAAGTGTCATTGTTCTTGTAGTCATTGCTGTAGTTGTTGCATGTAGTCTACCTCTGGTTCTTCTGTTCATTGCTGTCTCTGCCCACAGGCCCTTACGGTCTCTAATGCCACACGGAAGGAATCCACCATTGGCGAGACAGTGAATCTAATGTCAGCAGATGCTCAGCGCTTCATGGACTTCACAAATTTTTTACACCAGTTGTGGTCAGCTCCGCTGCAGATCATACTGTCGATTGGGTTTCTCTGGGCCGAGCTGGGCCCCTCTGTCCTTGCTGGACTTGGAGTGATGATACTACTCATCCCCATCAATGCTGTGCTGGTTGCCAAGGCCAGGGCCATCCAGGTGAGTGCAGGCATCCTCCTTTAAGGGAGGTCCTCCTTCTCAAATCCAGGTGCTTACCTGAACCCCCAGAATATCTGCCCATCTTTCTTTGTTGAGTATATTAGAACTGTTGTGTATGCAAGGACACTGTTGCTTTTAGTAAATGAATGTAACCAGCCCCATATCACAATGTATCACAGCTGCTAAAAGAACGCGAGCGGACCGCCCATTGAGGGCGGATGCGAGCGTTCATACTCACATGGCTCAATCCCCAAATCACGGACAGCCGCGGGAACTTCTCCGCATGAAGAACTACAGAAGAGGGGGCGTGACTCTAGTCGACGCCCCCAACGGTGGCAACCAATGAGCCACCGTGCAACCAGATTCAAATGTGTTTCGTTACTGTATATAATGTGATGTACCTCCGCCATTACCACATGTTCGTTCTGATCATCAACCAATAAACCTGTGTTAGTCCTCATTGCGACTCCTTCTTTGTCTTCCGTGCAAGACACCAAATTGGCGACGAAGGTGGGATCAATGGCGAATCCCAGAGTCAAGACGTACCACTTCGACGTCAGCGAGCCTGACCAGTGGGAGCTCTACGAGTGCCAGTTTCGGCACGCGATGGAAGCAGCCGGCGTCGACGACGACGCGTTGATACGCTCCCATTTCCTGGCCCAGGTGGGACCGGCCACGCTGCGCATTCTCATGAACTTGGTGGCGCCAAAGAAGGTTGAGGCAGTGCCTATCGACCAACTCCTGGAGCTGCTGAGGGCACATTTCCAGCCGCCCGTGTCGATTTTTCCGGCCCGGGTCGCGTTCCACCGGCGGGACCAGCGTTCAGGCGAGTCCGTGTCCGACTACGCAGCGGCCCTCCGACTGGCGGCCGTGCACTGCAAGTGGGACGACCTGAACCAGGCTCTGCGAGACCGTCTGCTGTGCGGCCTGCGGGACGAAGAGCTACAAAGGAAGCTCATGACCCGCGACGAGCACCTCTCGTTCAATGAGGTGTTGCGAGAGGCGCAAGCGGCCGAGACGGCCAGGAGCGGGGTCAAGGTGTTCAAGGCCCGCAGCACAGCGTCCGAGCGGGCCAAGTCCCCCGTTCAAGCGGCACGGCGGACTCCAGCAAAGGCAGCCTGGCGGGCACCTAGGTCGCCCGCCGGCACTCCTGAGACCTCCGACGACTCGTCCGTAACGGCGGACTCCTACACCAGCGAGGACGACGGCGTCCAGAGAGTAAGGAAGCGCGGGGAGCGGCGGCAAGACCGAGAGCGGCAGGACCGCCGCTGCGACGGCTGTGGCGCGGCCCACGACCGCACGAGGTGTCCCTTCCGCAAGGCCGAGTGCCACAATTGCGGTCGAAAGGGGCACATCGCCCGAGTTTGCAGGCGCGGGCGACCCGAGAGCAAAGGCAGTTCCAGCCATCCCCAGCACCACCAGCGGAAGGCGGCCGGTTCCAGGAAGGTGTCCACCATTCGCGGCGAGGACGGCGTGCACCGCGTGGCCCTGGAGCACCGGCGATTTTACGTGGAGGTACAGTTGCAGGGGCGCCCCGTGAAAATGGAGATAGACTCAGGGTCGTCATACTCCATACTGTCCCAGAGGGAGTACTTGCGCATCCCCCCAGAGGCGCGGCCCAAGTTGCGGGCCATGCGGTCCCATCTGCGGGACGTACAGGGAAACGGGATCCCAGTGTTGGGGGTGGGGAAATTCAAGGTGAAGTTCAAGAATTTCTCCGAAAGGCTGCCCCTAGTGGTCCTCAAGGGGGGGAAGTGTTGCCTCCTAGGGACGCAGTGGTTTGCTCCCCTGGGAATAGAACTGTCCGGCATCCATGCCATAGAGACTGACCCAATGCAGGACGTTTGCAATGCGCACCCGGACGTTTTTAAAAAGGGGCTCGGGACTTACAGGGGGCCCCCAGTTTCATTCGAGTTGGACCCAGAAATCCGGCCCATCCGCCTTAAGCCGAGGAGGGTGCCCTTCGCACTCAAGGACAAGATCGAGGCGGAACTGGACAAATTGGTGGGGCAGGGGATTTTGGTTCCAGTTGATTCGGCAGAGTGGGAGACGCCGATTGTTACGGCCCTTAAATCAAACGGGGAGGTCAGGATTTGTGCGGACTATAAATGTACGATCAACAAGGCCATTAGGCCAAATGCATACCCAGTGCCCGTGGTCAGCCACCTGCTGGCCGCACTCCATGGGGGGAGGTGTTTCGCCAAGTTAGACCTAGCCCAGGCCTATCAGCAACTTTCAGTGACCCCAGCCGCTGCCGCTGCGCAGACCATAGTAACGCATAAGGGGGCATTTAAGGTAACGCGCCTTCAGTTCGGCGTGAACTCGGCCCCCGGGATCTTCCAATCCCTCGTGGAACGCCTTTTAAAGGGGCTTCCAGGAGTTCTACCATACTTCGACGATGTGCTGATAACAGCGGGAAGCGAGGTAGAACTAGCTAAAAGACTAGATGGGGTCCTCTCAGTCTTCGAGAAAGCGGGGCTTCGACTAAGGAAGGACAAGTGTGTGTTTTTTGCGAGGGAGGTTGAGTTCCTAGGTTTCAAAGTAACCCCAGAGGGGATCAGGCCCTCAGAGTCCAAGGTTGCAGCCGTACAGAATGCCCCTCGCCCCACCGGAAAACCGGAGCTGCAGTCGTTTCTGGGGCTCCTTAACTTCTATCACTCGTTCCTGCCTAGGAAGGCATCGGTTGCGGAGCCACTGCACGCCTTGTTAAAAAAGGACGCGGTTTGGCGGTGGGGGGACAAACAAGAGAGAGCCTTCCGAGAACTAAAATCACTCCTCTCCTCAGACGCGGTCCTGACACATTTTGACCCTAGGAAGCCAGTGGTTCTGGTATGTGATGCGTCCCCGGTGGGGGTGGGGGCGGTCCTGTGCCACGTGTTAGAGAGCGGGCGGGAGGCCCCGGTGGCTTACTACTCCAGGTCCCTTTCGAAGGCTGAGCGCAATTACGCGCAGACAGACAGGGAGGCACTGGCCATAATTGCAGGGACCAAAAAGTTTCATGATTTTCTATACGGCCGCGAGTTTACGGTAGTGACTGATCACAAGCCGCTTCTGGGGATCTTCACTACCGGCAAACCTACCCCCCAAATTCTCTCCCCCAGGATGTTGCGTTGGGCCATATTCCTCAACGCCTACCAATACGAGTTAGTCTACCGCCCAGGGAAGGAGATCTCCCATGCAGACGCCCTGTCCCGATCTCCCCTCCCTAACTTGGGGGATTCCGCATGCGAGGTAGAGCAGGACCACCAGGTCATGTTAATCGAGTCCCTCGACTCACCCCCCATTGTCCCGGCCGACCTCGCCAAAGCCACGGCGGCCGACAAGATCCTAGCCCAGGTTAGCTCATGGGTGAAAAAGGGGTGGCCCACTACTCCCCCAGAGGAACCGTTCAAACCGTTCTGTAGGCGCAGGGTGGAACTTTCCCTGGAAAGGGGCTGTCTACTCTGGGGCCAGCGGGTGATTATCCCAGAGAAACTAAGGGCAAGGGTACTGAAGTTACTACACACCAGTCACCCGGGGATCGTGCGGTCCAAAGCCCTAGCCAGAAGTTTCTTTTGGTGGCCACAGATAGACGCTGACATAGAGCGTCTAGTGGGCACGTGCGAGAGCTGCCAGAGCTCCCGGCCCGAGGAGTCCCGATTACCCCATAGAGAGTGGGACACAGCCCGCGGGCCGTGGTCTCGTATCCATGTCGACTTCGCGGGGCCCTTCCGCGGGGCCACGTTCCTACTGGTTGTCGACTCCTACTCCAAGTGGTTGGAGGTAATCCCCGTGAGCAGCACCTCCTCCGCGACAACCATAAAGCAGTTGCGCAAACTCTTTGCTTGCTTCGGCCTGCCAGACGTCCTCGTGAGCGACAACGCAAGTTGCTTCACGTCGACCGAGTTCCAAACCTTCATGGAGAGGAACGCAATCAGACACATCACTGCCGCCCCATTCCACCCCGCCACAAACGGTCAGGTAGAGCGCCAAGTGCGCACTACGAAAGACGCACTGCGGCGCATGGGTCCCGGCGACCTGAACCTACATCTGTGCCAGTTTCTAATCACCTACAGGACCACCCCCCTAGCTTCAGGGTTCTCCCCGGCCGAGCTGCTTATGAAGAGGCGCCCGGCAACGCTGTTTGACCGGATGGATCCGTCCAGGGTGGAGGATGAGGGGAGAAATATAAATTTAGGGGGGGGGGGAGCTCCAAGAACTTTTCCACAGGGGACCCGGTTCATTGCAGGAACTACGCGGCCTCGGGGCCAGCGTGGGTGCC
>JAWDJE010000003.1:68812500-68910000 GCA_035047345.1 Bradypodion ventrale | reverse complement strand
GGCCTGCAGGTGGGGCTGCTAGGGGTTTTGCTTTCATTTCTTGTGTTTTTTCTCTCCTGGCCTCTGGGTGGGGCTTCTTCCGGTAAGTAGTCTCTTGGTTTCTTCATTTCTGTTGCAGTCGTCGTGGAGGGAGGACGTGCTGGTGAGTTGTCTGGTTTTCTTTCTTCTGGGGTTTTTCTTTGTTTTGCTTTTGTGGTGGTGGGCTGGGAGGTGTTTCTGTTTGTTCTTTTCTGGTTTGGTTTAGTTTTAGGTTGGTTTAATTGGTTTGATTATTTCTGGTTGTGTTTAATTTGTTTTATTTGTGTAATTAGTTGTTGTTTGTTTGTGTAATTTGTGGGGGGTTTTCATGTTGTAGTTAGGTGTTTTGTATGTGGTTTTGTGTCATTGTGGATCTTTTTTGTGTATTTTGTGGTTTATTTGTTGGTTATTAATTGTTTTTTTAATTATTGATTTATTTTTGTTTTATTATTTTTTAAATAATTTTGGTGTTTGTGTTTGGTGGTTACTTTAACTTGAAGAATGGGCTGCCTCTGTTTTTCTTTTTTCCCCATTGCTGCTTTGAATTTTGCTTTACATGCAGCAATAGGGGAAAGAAGAAAGGAGGCAGTCAGCCCGTTCTTCTCTCGGGAAGGTTCATTAGTAAGGCCGCGGAAGAAGGAGGAGGAGGCAGAGAAGAGCTTTCTCTGCCTAACGATGGTTCTCTCCTCTCTGTCTCCTTTTTCTACCGGCTTACCTAACCAGAGATCGGCAGGCAGCAATCCGTAAGGGGTGGGGCTCTTCCTTGTGGATTGCTGGCTGTTGTTTTTGTATTCTGAAATACAAAGGCATCAGCCAGTCATCTGCCAGGGAGGGTGCTTCCCCTGACGAAGTGCTGCTTGTTTTGGGAGATTTTTTCCACCCCAGCTCAACTTTACTTGAGGCTGGTCGTGTCTTCGGCAGGGTACAGTGGAGGATAGGGAGTCCCTCTTCTCCCAGTTGATCTGGGAAAGAAGGACGGCGGGTATCTCGCGGTAGCATTTTGTGGCTTTTTATTTTGCATGGCTGTGAGGCGCTGAGTCTGCCTGCTGGGGACTTGTGCTCCCATTGCTTTTTGTAAGTTTATTTTTCGCGTGCTGGCTTTCTCAGCGTTCTGTGCGCTCTTGGCGTGCAGGATGCTGGGACTTGTAGTTTTGCGTTTGTGGTTTGCATTCGTGCGGCAGTTTTTTTCTGCAGCTTGATTTCAATTGGCCGTGATGCGTTTCCCAACGTTCTTTTTGCTCGCACCTCTCAGCCTGATTGACTGTGGTGTGGCGCGGCGCAAAGAACGTTGGGAATTGAAGTTGTTTCCCTTTGTTCGCAGTTCGTGAGGCTCTTGCCCAATGGCGCATTTCTCAAACATTTGTTGACTTCCGGACTGGGTTCGGGCAAGTGCAGGAGGCTCGGTACGGGCTAGTGTGGACAGGTGCAGGAGCCTTTGTCACATTCCAACGGTTAATGCTTGGATTTATAGGTATAGATTATACTGTGCAGATTATGTAATGCTTTGTATTTTGTTGGGCTTTGCACTTTACATTGCTTATTATTGTATATAATTTTCTGTTGTAATATTGTATGTTGAAATTGTAAGGGTATTTATTTATTTTTGTTGTATTCGTATGATACTGTGCTCTGTATGGTATTGTTTAATTATGTTGGGAAACCGCTTTGAATCACCCGCTGGGTCGAAAAAAGCAGTATATAAATAAAACTTGATGATGATCTGAGAGTAAGAGGAATGCTGGTTTTTATCATTCTATGATTTTAACTTTACAGGATACCATGCCACATCATGAATCTCTCTTCTGCTCAAGCCCTACCCATCATCAAGGATGCTCGTCAGAAGGGAGCACCCATCACTGTAGAAACCACCCATCACTACCTCAGTTTGACAGCGGAATGCATCCCCCCAGGAGGCACCTACTACAAATGTTTCCCTCCAATCAGGGAGAAAAGCAACCAGGTAACAGAATAGGAAATAAATGAAATTCAATTATATAGGAAAGAGAAAGCATATGTAGACAAATTAAATGGGCCAAAAAAGTGCTCAAAACCTTCATGCACACACATGTACACTACAAAAGCCCAAATATGAAAATATACAAGTGATGAACCAAGAAAGGACACATGTAGTAAGAGGTGAAATCTCTAAACATGTAAAAAGAACACTGGAAATGGAAGTAAAATAAAGGATAAGGCAGGAACTGGGAACATAACTACCAGTCTTTGTTCACATACTTCAGTTTTAGATTGTTCTGGGCACATTTGGCTTGGCAAAAAGTTTATACATTCAAGATTATTGTATGGAATTGTCTAAACCAACAAACAAGCATGCAGACAAAATAAAAGAAAACATCAGTCTCAACCTTTTTACTAGCAATTGCCTGATGATACAGTATCATAGCATTTGACTACAGTGTTTTAATGCATTAAGCCTGTTTGTCCAGTTCAGTTTCTTGGGTTTGATGTGCTCGAAATATGAAGCAAGCCTCCCTAAAGAAACAATAGTTTAAACTTTTCCACAATCTAGGTCTGTTTTTTGTGCAATTCCTGAATGAGCCAAGAAGCAAAAGGCAAACCTGTCTTTACATTTTATCCCCCTTTGCAAGATTTTCAAAGAGGTGCAATGCAATAGTAATAAAAGTAGAAAGGGAGAGAGCAAGGTTGCATATTTAGATTGATAAACAGATAATCAAGGAATACCTTATTACTTTGAATGAGTTCAAATCCCCAGTACAGTACCAGATGAGCTGCATCTAGGGATATTGAAGTAACTGGCTGAAGAGATCTTAGAGTCACTACCTGTCATTTTCTTGAAATAATGGAGGATGGATGAAGTGCCAAATGATTGGAAGAAAGCTAATGTCCCTATCTTCAAAAAGGGCAAAAAAAAAAAGAGGAACCAGGGAACTACAGACCAGTCAGCCTGACATTAATCCCAGGGGAAATTCTGCTGCGGATTATAAAACATTGGACTGAAAATAACAAAATGAAATTTAACAGGGGTAAGTGCAGAGAGAAAATGAAACACATAGTTACACGATGCGGGATCCTTGGCTCAGTAATATTATGAGTAAGAAGTATCTGGGACTTGTAGAACACAATCTGAATATGAACTAACAGTGCAATCTGGCTGCAAAAAATAATAATAATGCTATTTTAGGCTGCATTTGCCAGGTTGAAATCACCAAGAACTTCAAATCACATGTGTTCAGGGCTGGTTAGGCCTCATTTTGAGTATTGGTTCCAGTTTTGGACACCACACTTTAAGAAGGATGCCAGCAAACTGGAACAAGAAAGGCCAGGATTTTTTCTCAGTCATCCCAGAATGCAGGGCATGAAACAGGAAGCCAGATTTCTGTTGAAGAACATGAAAAACATCCTAAATGTAAGAGCAGTACATCCATGGAACCAAATACCTCAACAGGTACCCTTTGTCACTGGCAAACAACATCTTTACAGCCCACCTTCCGTATATTGAAACTGCCGGAGAGGTATGGAAGATAATAGCCCTATGATCTTGCCTAGAGGGGTTTTTTTTTTTTTTTGCTATCTAGGTCAGCATGTTATGAATTTGACAAGATAATCTACTCCTAGAACAACAGATTTGTAAATTCAAACTCCTACATGGTTTGTTTCTATGTTCAAGGCTCCTATTGATATGGCATGATATTTATGGATTAGTATATAAATATGTTTCTACAGCAAATTTTCCATCCAAGGCATACTACCAATATTAGAATTTGGACCACAGCACCCAGAAATCTCAACCAGCATGGCCGCTACTTGTGCTGATACGAAAATTCAGAGACCTGTGGTACAAAAAAGCAAATCCCCATATTCTGACTCATATTCACATGATCAACCAATTCAATCTGCTTTCCCTTTGCATGCCAATTTGCCTTGTCACACCAATTAGAGTTAACTGTCAGATAGAAGCTTTTCTTTGAGGGTTTATCTTAGAGCTAGAGATTCATGTTGAAATTGTATATAGTATGTTAATTTGAGGTAAACCTAACTAATTATTTTTGCTTTCGGAAATATCACTGGCTAAGTTAACCATGGGCTTTGACATCTTAGAAGTTTAATCATTTCATCTTGTTCAAGGAGAACTGTTAAAAAGTCTTCTTGACAGGACCTGTTTCTCTCTTCTGTTCATGTGTCCAGGAAATGCTGTGGGCAGCTTTGCGTGTAAGAGAGATAGACATGGTTGTCTCAGCTCATACAACTTGTCTCCAAAACTTGAGAGATTCAACCAGTGAAGATTTCTTCAAGGCTAAAGCAGGCATTGCCTCACTACAATTTGGTGAGAATTTAATGCATTACATTTTTATGATAATGTGTCAATATGCTGTTTTTGTTATCTTCCAACCTTGCAAAGAATAGAAACAATTGTTTTTGTAATCCAAGAATACTGGAAGTTATTCTATATAAGATCTATATATCTGTCCATATGACCAAATTTGTATGATGAGTGTATCTGTAAAAGTCTACATCCATGAGTGTCCAACCTTTGTCATTTCCATGCTGTTTCATCTTTTTTTAAGGGTTTAGCAATTTATTAACAAATCTCTTTTCAAATGTAACATGTTAGTGCACATTTTAAATTACACACATTGTTTCAATCTGTCATTGACTAAATCATGTTTAAGGACTGTTTTGGATATAAATTTAATCTAATTTATTTTTGTAATTTAATTGTTGGATTTCTATACCACCCACTCGACCAAGGCCGACTCAGGGCAGTTCACAATCATAGATAAAACAGAATTAAGAACCCGCCCCCTAAAAAGGGTGCAGGTACCGAAGGAACCTTCCAATTCTAGGTATTTTGTGGCATCAAATGAATTTCTGTTTAAAATGTGCCACTTAAGAACAGGTTTCTTAACAACATCTTCCCCTTCTAATTGTGATTGGAAATTATATAGGTCTTCCTCTCTTCTGGACATCTGCCAAATCCAGAGGGTTCTCTTTGCAAGACTTAGTGCAGTTGATGTGCAAAAATCCTGCCATTCTGAGCAGTCTGGACGGTCGCAAAGGGTCACTTAGCCCAGGGATGGATGCAGATTTGGTGATCTGGAATCCAGAAGCAGAGTTTGAGGTAAAGAAGGGAAATGACATATTTGGAGGGAGGGATTCCCAAATAAATATGCTAGCTTTTTATGATGCCACAACTCTTTTGTTTTTGTTTTTTATTCAATATCAAATGCAAAAGTAAAAGAGCTAGACTCATGATAGAAGAGTCCCAAGTGTCATTTGCTCTTGGTGATTACTAGTATAAAAATCATGCCAGAACTGTTATTTCATCCTAGCACTTCTGAATTTTATATATGCTTCTTAGCAAGTGAGTAACCCTGATAAACTTAGTTTTCCATCTGTGGAATCCACTATTATACAGCCAATAGTCTGGGCATTATTCTTATCTCACAACCTGAGATTTTATAGATCTATACAAATATTAATTTATAAATTCCAGTCCTGTTTGATATGGCACTCGGAAAAGAATGTCAGATTGGTGAGAATACCCCGAGGACACCAACATACACAGGAGTGGACTAGTGTGTATAACAAATACTTTCTCTCCATCTTTCTCTCCCAGGTGAACAGAGATGTAATTCACCATAAAAATAAGGTATGGGAAGTCTTATAGTTACTGTACTCTCCTCACATTACTACTTTATCCCAATTTCCAGACTGCTGAAGTTCACTGCATTTTTCACCAAATTCTTTGTCCTCTATTTAAGATATATTTTACACAAATGAGACATTCCAGGTATCAGTTAATATGGTGATATATAATAGAATGAATTAGATGTTTAGTTGTCTTATTTCCATCTATTAGTCTATCTTTAGAAAGTACAGTGCTCTGGGATGTAGAAGAAAAACACTTTGAATTTAGCCAGAAAATCCTCCTGAGTTAACAGCCCCCCAAGCCCATGATGTCAATGTTATATATGTGAGTGTGACATTATAGACCCTCCTGAAAATTTTTTGCCCCTCCTGAACACCCCCCCCCCAAAAAAAATATTAGAATCCTGGCTACGGCCCTGGAATTTAGTGTCAAATGTAGAGCATGCTCCCCATACTCACTGTTAAATGAGAAACATGCAAGATTGTATTTTCTCTTGCCTTATTCCTAGGCTTGTCATTTAAGAGCTATTTAGTCTTTACAAATTTGCTTTATCCAAATTAATTTACACAGTGGTTTAAATAAGCACTATCTGTTTTAATACAAATGCTTGTAAATTGGTGTAAACTGTTTCCACACCTGGCCTCTTAGAATTTAGGTCAATGTTGCAGACCTCTGTTAGAGTTCTGAATCAGAGTAGGATAGTGGCTAGTGATCAAGAGTTTGTTGAAGCTAAACCAAGAACTTTGTTGACACTTTCCCCTGAGCCTGATGTGCCTGAAAAGTAAAATATTTCCTGTTCCTCCTCTGCAGCAAACCAGTGGTGCAGAGACCATAGCATGTGGGGAAAAACTAGAATGAAATTAAGCTGTTCAGTGTTTGACTAGCAGGTTGCCCATCAGGAAGGAGCTTAAAAGTAGAATGGATGGGAAATCTTATGAGGCCATTGTGTTGAAGCAAATTGCTCAAGTCGGAGGTTTCCATGATGTTGCAATCTCCTACCTTCCTCTTGTGAAGGTACATGTTGTTTCTTCTTCTTCTTCTTCTTCTCCTCCTCCTCCCTCCATGCCTAGGCCAGATGTGAAACTGTGAAAATGAAGGCACCTTTTGATGAGTTCATTCTTCAGTTCCTTTTGCCTGACCTAGTATGAGAAAGATTACCAGGGTATGCCCGGTTCAAAGATACTGTTCATGCTATGGATGGATTGCAACAATCTCATATGTGGCACAAAACTGCATTTTGGATTCTTGTTATTTTTACTAATTTCTCTCACTCTCTCTCTCTCCCACCTCAGCTCTCTCCATACTTAGGTTTTCAACTTTGTGGCAAGGTCTTTGCCACTCTTGTGCATGGCAAACTTGTTTATTTGAATGGAAAATTTGCAGCCAAAACACAAGGAGACTTGATTGAAACTGAGAGAAAGATATCAACAAAAGTTTCCAAACCATACTATTAGTGGGGAGACCATTCTGGCCAAATAAAAGTGCCATAGGAAATCTGGATGAAAAAATCATACACATCTGGAGAGTTACTAGAGAGAAGAATAAATAACAAAGAAGCAACTGTCATCATACAATAAGAGCAACAATAGCTTCATCAGACTCTCCCTGACAATGGAACAGGAAAACACAACAAACTCTAGTATTCTTGGTTTGGTATCTATTGACTTCCTTTCTAGTTGTATAAATTAGTCTAATAAAAATCCAGGACAAAATTAATATTGCTATTGTTATTTCCCCTGCTTCATGAATCCTTTGCAATTGTTGATAATATGAAAATCTGATACATGAAAATAAGGAACTCCATTTCTATTGTGATTAATAAAGAATTTCCCTGATGGCTGTCCCTGCCCCCTTCACACATTTGCACAAGCATCACACTTACACATGTACATTCACACAGGCACATTAGCTGACACACGTCACCATGAACGCGAGCAGAGCAGCGGAAGATCCACCAAACGTCAAATCTCCTGCTTTCCCCACAGAAATGCATAGAACAGTGGTGACCGATGTAAGCAGCAGGGTAACTGTCTGCTAACATGTGGGAGGAAGGCTTCCATTAAACCAATTAAGGTCAAATATATGCCTGCTATGTGGCTAGTGAAAGCGAAACAGAAATAATGATTCAAAAATTAATAACTTCACAGAAATCACATAGGAACACTGGGTTTGTTTCTATCTTTACCTATCAGAAGGGGTTGGGCCATGCGTGTCTGGCATGTGTGGCCACACCCATCCCAACCATTCTGTACTGAGCTGGCCACACTTACCTTTTGACCCTGCGAGCATCGCCGCAAGGGTCCAACAGCCAAGAGTGGGGCAACCGCCCCACAAACCAGAACAAAAAAACCTATGCCTCCCAGTGTCCTCTGTGCCATGCCACCCCTCAGCCAATTAGGCTGAAGAACGCGAGTGCAGAGGAGGCGGGGCAAGCAGCGCGTGCTTTTTTAAAAACGGCCAACGCGTCCGGAAGACAAAGGCCAAGAATGGCACTCCATTCTCAGCCTTCGACTAACAGAGGTAAGCCATTGCCTTCCACGGAGGGCGGGGGTCAAAAGCTTTGGCCCCCGCCCACCGAGGAAAACGAACCGCTTCCCTCTGGGAGATGAAGGACAAGAACGATGCTCCGTTCTTGGCCTTCGACTCCTGGAGGGAAGCCATCACCTTCCCCGGAGAGCAGAGGCTGAAAGCTTTGGCCACCACAATCCGTGGAAGGTGATGGCTTCCCTCCGGGAGATGAAGGCCGAGAACGGAGCACCATTCTCAGCCTTCGTCACCTGGAGAAAATCCATCCCCCTTGGCCCCAGCGATGAAGACTGGCGCCAGCCTCACCATGCCTTGGGGGGAGGAGGGGGACCCCTTCCTCTCCCCGCGCAGCTTCAGCGGGGTAGCAGGGAGAGCCCATCGTCTCCCCGCCGCCCTGAAGGTCAGTGGCGGCCTCGCCATGGCTTCGGGGGAGCCCCTTCTCTCTCTGTGCAGCTTTCTCTCCCTCTGTGTGTGTGTGTTTCTCTTCTTCTGTGTGCGTGTGTGCGCACGCATGCGCCACCCAAAAACAACAATCACCACCAACACAAAATATACCTGCCCGGCAAAGCCAGTCAAAAAAATGCTAGTCTACTATAAAAAATTGACCCAGCATGTTTGCCTATACCAATGTTGGGCGCATAATGGTGATATGAAATTTAACATTTCCAGATTGTGTTTTAAATTCAGGAAATCAGCTGAAATGCTGGCAGAACTCAGAATACATTACCCTTTTGGTGAGACAATAGCGCAGTCTGACAAAGACGTCAGGAATGTCTGTGGCCATTTGGCTGGATCAAGATTGCCATGGACTAAATCAAGGACTTTGGGCTAATCTAATTGTCCCAGAATGGGTTCAGGACGATAGGCAATTGCCAATCCAGACATGGGATAATGATTGCCACACCTTATCAGGGATGTGGCATTCCTTGAGGCATGACCATTGGAAAACATCATCTCTCGGAGGTTTGCAAGAGGCTCCACGCCCCAGGGGGCTTTTGATAAGTCAACATGAACCTATTATCTATTCAACCCTCTCAGACTTATGGCTGCATGTGTAATTAAATGCATACATTAACTTTCTTTATTCGTATCAGAGGAACCACCAGCATAAAATAACATATAAAGCTAAAATTAACACATCTAAAAACAAAATAGAATTAAAGAGGGCTACATGACATCTGCCCAATATCAGGCCACATCAACAGCATTTCCTCTTGCCAACATATGGGCCTTCTCAGTGCACGTTGAGGGACATTGTGTGCATTGTATCATATGGGAGATAGTTTGTACTTCTCCACATTCACACGGGCTGTCGTCTACTTGGAAACCCCACTTTCTCAGATTAGTACACAGTCTATTTAAATCTTTCCACACATGCCATGGTTGTTCTTGGCCAGGCAGTAGAGAATCATGTGGCTCTGCCCAGTTATCTGGTAGTTCCTTGCTTGCCTTCCATAGTTCTAAGGCGGTCTGTGGGGGCTGGTTGTTTGGAGGGGCAGACACTTTGAAGAAGCTATGCCTTGATTTCAGTCTCTGCTTTGGTGGTTGGTCCATTAACAGGATCATGTAAATTGAGTGCATACATTATCAGGGTTGTGCTTATATGGACTTACCTGTGTACATAATTGTTCAAATATTGAAATGTTTTTGTATTCTTTAATGTTGCTGGTGTAAGGTGCAACTAAACCTTTGTATGATTCCCCTAGACACGTGACAAGCTACAGTTTCTCCTTTTGCACCCCTTGTATACATGTGTATAAATATACCAGGACTTGAATGGTTCGGGACTGACCCTCCTCTTTGGGCAGTTCTGTGAGGAGGTTTCCATTGCATAAATATTATTGGGCCCTATGAAAGAAAAACTTTTGTTTTCCTTCACAGTTTGTTGTTTATTGGTCATGATTCTATCTCAGGCAGAGGGATTTGAATCTAAATAAATTAAATGATACTAAAACATTTTCTTTTAAAGTATTTTATTGACATGTGGTTCCAGGGAGTTGCACCCACTCACTGTGGGCTCTACAAACTTTGGATTTTTTGGGTAATTCAGGTAAGTGTGCCCCTGCAAAAAAATTCAGGTATCAAATACATGGGGTACATTTTCATAATCAAATTTCAAAAACTGGATTTTATGAAGATTATATAGTATTAACTAAATCAATGGAATTAACAATGGAAATTACTAACACTGTTGAAATAAATCAGGAGTTGGCTCAGATTTTTAAAAGTCTGTTTAATGTCAATGTCATATCATGTAGTCTTTATGTCAGTGTGTGCACCTAATGGAACAACTTGCAAATCAACTCAAATCTGTGTAGCATATCAGGGCAGAGGACTACACTGGATTTCAAAAGGCTGCATCTGCAAGCAATCTGACAGTTCTGCACTCCAGAAAGGGAAGGAGATAAACAACCAGTGATGCTCCCCTTTTTATAAATTTAATCCCAGTTCCTTGGGGGCTCCAGTTCCTCTTTTGATGATTTCTTGACCCAGAATATCCTGAACCACTCTTCCTCAGCATCTCCCCAGCCTCCTATGTTGAGTCCCTATTCTTTTTCCCCAGTGGACTCAGATTCCTGTTCTCTGATTCTTTAAGTAGGCCCTCAACCTTTCCCCCAGTTGTCTCCTTTTTCTCCCCCCCCCCTAGTTTGTCAGTGGTGTACTGGCTCCTTCAGGAGTTCTGTCTTCACTGGCAGTAAGATGGCTTTTATAGCTGTCATCCATGAGATATACAAAATCTCCCTCCTTTCCTATAGGGGTGTTCCCTGATCCCCAGGGCCATCATGACCACCAGGGCTTCCATCTTAGTCCCACTCTCATTAGAGAGATTTATCTTAATTTCTATTTCTCCTTCCTCCAGACCTCTAGACTCCACAATGGGTTATTTTGCTGACTGGGCTTTAGGCACAGGGTCAGAGTGCAACAGCTCACTAAAAGAGACACTCATGTTCCTTTCTTCTTTCCAGTCCTAATGTAATCGAGTTGGTTTATGTAAAGGATTTGTTCATGCATTAGAGTTCAGGATGGCTTCAACCCCCCCCCCCCCACACACACACACACACAACAGGCGCCTTATCTGTGGGGCTTCCTCCGCTTCAAACCCCCCCCCAACGGGCGCCTTATCTGTGGGGCTTCCTCCTCCGTGCAGCCCGCTTCCACGCGACACTACCCCGGAGGCCGGCCGGAATGCGCATGCAGGCTGGTAGGTGGACAGGGACTGTGGCACATATGCAGTCCCCACTGTCCTTTCTGGCCTCCCTAGGGAGGCCGACCGGAACACCGGCTCTTTTGTATTGCACATGCATGTCACACATTCGGAGTCCCGCATCCCCTTGCTGGCCCCGCTGGCGGGTGGGGGCTCCCCCTTCGTGGCCCCTTTTCAGGGTGAAGTACCCCACGCCAGCACTCTGAATGCTCAAGTTAAGCATGGGTGCAGTTTCAGTGTAATAGGTGCCAGGATGTTGTGGTGCATAAGTAACTCACAGCACAACACCTTGGTTTTATATATAGAGATTATGTGGCCAGTGTACAGGTATAACCTTTATCTAAATAATAATGGCAGGAGGTTAGATTAGATATGTAATGCAGCGTCTTGGTTCCTTCCAATGTCACCTTCTATGTCTTTTTCAACCCCTTTTAAATTTGTCTGTAATATTTACTAAAGTGAATTAGCCTTTTGCAGTATGAAGTGTTTCAATCTGTAAACAAATAATTCTCTCTCTTTCCCTGTGCTAAACCTCCCATGGTCCAACACATCCAGATGAGAACCAAACAAGAAAACCAAACATTTCAATCAGGATCAGGACAAAGGGTTAAGGCCATAATCTAGATCAGCCTCTAAACGTAATCAAATAGCAAAAGAGACAACTACATTCAAAAATAGAATTGTGCAGTCAAGGTTAAAGATAGTTTTGCCCTAATATTCTGCAGATAGCATTGAAAGAACTGACCCATTGCTAATATGTGTGGATTCCCCATGCCCCAATGGGCACGGAACGGCCCGGCAGAGGCCACTTCGGTGAGAAAGGCTCCTGGCCCGTGGGCTCTGCGGGCACCAAAATTAAGGGGGGGTGGATAAATTATAGGGCTTGATTCACCCAATTCCTTGACCTGACCTACGACTCTGCCAAGTAAGCAGATCGCTAACTCCTGTAACTTAATTAGGCAAACATTCATCTCCGAGCTTAGCATAAATCCCTGGCGCAAACAGTGACCATGTTTACCCCGGTCTAAAGCCCAAAACAATGATGTTGTCCCAGTCAATGTTTACCCGCGCTAATTAACTTCCCCAAGAGAGATTCCTCATTAACCTGAGTAAATAGATGATGTGATCTAATGTTGGGTGTCGGTTTTTTCTACCTTGCCTTCTGGTCTATAAAAGGTGATGTCTTTTCCCCAATAAACTACTGATCTGATCCTCCTCCATACTGCCTCGTATCGTTCCTTGATCAGTCTCCTCCGGGACCTCAGGCCCCTAGCGGCCCCGATTTCCTACACCTGGTGACCCCGACGTGATCTACTCGTAAGTAAGCGACCCCCGAGCGGTCTACCTCAGAGTAAGCGATCACACGGTCCGGTTCTGTGCTTGAACCGTGTCCGAACGTCCCGGAGGACAGCGCGGCGCTCCGGCCGGCAGCCAGCCGATCGGAGGGACGGCCTGCGGTGAGGCAGTCCAAGAGGCTTCCTACAAGCTTGCTCCCGACTTTCGCGGCGGCTTGCAACAAAGGGAAAAACGCGTTCCGCTCAGGGCAGCTGTGAGCCCCTGACAGCGCAGTGGCCACCGAGGGCCCGTGGCCACAGTCCACGCTCCGAGCTCTACCCAGAGAATCGTCGCCAGAACCTATTGCCTTGCCAAAGACGCGTCAACTCGTCCCGAGGAGGAAACTTCGGAGGACCCATCGCAGGTAATATGGGGACCTGTCCTCAGCGACAGCGTCCATCCGCTAGCCAAAGAACTCGTGAGGGAGAGTTCAGAATCCTGGCCAGGATGTTTAAGTTGCGTTTTCACAGCGGAGAGCTAGCGAGACTTTTGGTGTACCTGGGGGAACACTGCCTGCTTTACCCAGAAGTAGGTACGTTAACCCTCGAGCTCTGGGATCAGATAGGAGACTGCATTCAGCAACCCCCGAAAGCTCCAAGAGGCGTAATTCGCACATGGAGTAAATGTAGGAAGCTCTTAGCGGAGATAGAGCCAGTCCGGATAGAGGCCAAAGAACCCCCAAATCTGCCAGTTATGCCAGCCGAACCAACGGCGCCTACGGCGCTCTATCCGTCACTCCAGTTTAGGCAGAGTAGCGTAGGGAGCTTTCCCTCGGTGACAGCTGCAGACGTCACCGACGGAATGCAAGGAATGAGGAGCGCAGGCGCTTCTCTGACAGCAACAGGTTCCCGAGTTACCAAGAGTGCCCTTCAGCGCACAGTTGAGGAAGAACTCAGGAAGGGGGATTTGCCAGCAGAAGAGCTAGCTGAGCTTAGTCAGATATGTCCCATCCGCATGGAGATGGATGCCCTCATGGGGGCACAGCAGATAGTTCATTCCCCAGTCCCGTATAAGCTTCTCATGGCTATACGGAAAGCCATTTCAGAAACTGGGCTCCAGAGCCGCTTTACTAGGGGCACGCTTCAGCAAGTGTGCGAAAACACCATGTGGATTTCCCATGACTGGAAAGCCGTCATGCGGATGATGCTCACCCCTAGCCAGTATTTAATTTGGGACAGTGAGTTTCGCCTTGAGGCGCAGACAAGGGCTGCCAGGATGGGAGGCGCAGTACTTCCTGACCAGCTATATGGTTCAGGTGCCTTCAAGCCCATCGATGCCCAGATCAACTTGCCTCTCGCCACTCTCCAGATGTCGGCCGAGGCTGCCTTTAGGGCGTTTTTTAAGGTCCCAGCAACTGGCAAAGCGGCTAAGAATTACACTGCCATTAAGCAAGGAGCCCAGGAACCCTATATGGACTTCATTAATCGCCTGGAGGAAGCCATTAGCAGGCAGATTGACAATGAACAGGCCCAACAAGAGCTCATGATGAAGTTAGCCAAGGACAATGCCAATTTAGACTGCCGTAAAATCTTGCAGTCCCTGGGCAATCGTCCTGACTTAACCCTTACGGACATGATTAGAGCTTGCGCCGACGTTGGCACAGAATCCTATAAGATGGGTTTGCTAGCGGCAGCGGTGCAAGGGGGTAAAAGACCTAATGGCAAGAGCAAGGGAGCATGTCACAATTGTGGCAAGGTTGGTCACTTCGCTAGGGAGTGCCGATCCAAGGGAGGCGGACAAAGGTCCGGCCGTCCCAAGGCTCCAAACACCCCATGTCCGAAGTGTAAAAGAGGCTACCATTGGGCTCGAGACTGTCCGAATTTGGGAAACCGGAACGCGGGCATGTCTCTGGCCCCAGTCCAAACAGAAACTTCCCTCATCCAAAGCTCACCAGAGCTAGACTAGATCCCGGTCACATTCCAGACATTGCGAGGGCACAGGCCAGCCCCAAGGGTAGCACAGGGCTAGATTTGACTTGTCAGGCACACGTTACATGCGACCTGCCGGGCACGGTCTATCTGGTGGACTCCCAGTATATGGGTCCACTGGCCAAGGGCTTTATAGGTTTAGTTTTGCCCCGTAGTGTAGCTGGAGCACGCGGAATTCTCGTAATTCCAGGAGTCGTTGACTCGAATTTTTCAGGCGTTCTCCAAGTTCAGCTTTGGACTCACCTGCCCCAAACAATTCACAAAGGAGACACCTTAGCGCAACTGATCATGGTTCCTTGTCACTCGCCAGCAGATAGCCAGGGAAGGCTCAGTGACAGCTCCGAGTCCCGGTCAGAGGACCGCTCGAGCGCCAGTGAGGCAGTACAAGGATACCAGGTCTTAGCGACAGTGGAGACCAACATTGAGTGGAAGCAGCGCCCCGTTATCGAGGTATTTTTGAACAAAAGAGCGTTCTCAGGGTTACTCGATACCGGAGCGGATGTGAGCGTGATAAGCAGAGGCCAGTGGCCAAGGGAGTGGGCCATTGAGCCGGTCTCCGATGTGTGGGGGGTAGGTGGAATTCAGGAAGCGTTTAGGAGCCGGGAGTGGGTGGAGGTCACAATCCCAAAGGCTGACGGCACGGCGGTAATTCGGCCGCACATTCTTGACGTGCACATCAACCTTTGGGGGCGAGACATCTTACAGCAGTACGGTGCTACGCTTACCTTCGGGTAATGGCGTTGCCACTTAAATGGCTCACCGATACGCCGGTTTGGGTAGAACAATGGCCGGTAGTAGGGGAGAAACTAGTTGCCCTCAAGCAGCTAGTTAAAGAACAGCTAGACGCAGGACATATAGAGCAGTCCACTAGTCCTTGGAATTCGCCAGTTTTTGTCATCAAAAAGAAGTCGGGGAAGTGGCGACTCCTCCACGATCTCCGAGAGATCAATAAATGCATACAGCCAATGGGTCCGCTTCAATGCGGCATCCCAAATCCTAACATGATTCCCGAGGGGTGGGAGATTCTAGTCGTAGATCTCAAGGATTGCTTTTATACAATTCCCTTAGACCCCAGGGACCGGGAAAGGTTCGCCTTTACTGTGCCGATTGTGAACCACAGTGAGCCCACGCAGCGTTACGCGTGGAAATTTTTGCCACAGGGCATGCTCAATTCGCCCACCCTGTGCCAAATTTATGTTCACAACGCACTGGCAAAGTTCCGAAGCCTTTACCCTAAAGCCTTAGTTTGCCATTTCATGGATGACATCTTGGTCGTGGTGCCGCAACTCGGCAGCGAAATGTTTTCTGACCTCCAGACCAGCCTGGGGGACAAAGGTTTGCTCATTGCCCCGGAGAAAGTGCAGAGAACCAAGCCCTTCTCATACTTGGGTCATCGGCTTCTCCGCTCTTTCGCAGCACCGGTCTTGCCTCAGATCAATTTACAGGACTCAGTCACCCTTGTAGAATTGCAGCAAGTTCTGGGTAATATTAATTGGGCCAGACCGTATTTCCGATTGGATACGGATCTTTTGAAACCGCTCTTCTCGCTGCTAACTTTAGGCAAGCAGCCGGCAGACCGGATACACATTACTCGAGAAGCACGCTTGGCTCTTGAGAAAGTTAACCAAGTTCTCAGCCAGAGGTGGGTAGATAGGATCACCCCAGGGCCATATGCTCCGATCCTGAATTTGTACATCGTAAGAGCAGGATCCATGTTCACTGGAGCGCTCAGAGTAGATGCCGAGAAAGGGGCGAGTATCGTGGAATGGGTGTACTTGCCGAACACCTCTTCACGGAACATCGTTCCTCCCCAAGAACTGGTCTCCGCGGTGGTTTACCGCGGAAGGTTGAGAGCTAGGGACATTTCAGGGCACGATTTAGCCAAAATCGTAGTCCCGTTCACCAAGGAGCAAATTCAGCAATTGATGCAGCTCGGCGACTCGCTTCCAATTGCTTTGGAAGGATTCACCGGATGCTTGGCATACCACTTGCCAAAAGACCCCAGACTTGTCTCACTCCAAACGCAGACAGTTAGCTTGTTTGTATTGCTTTCGGTGGTTCCACTTCAGGGAGCCAGGACAGTTTTTACTGATGGTGGTCGCACATATGGTGTCTTGACCTGGCAGGAGGGCCAAGCTTGGCGCACGCTGTTAACTCTTCCACAAAAGTCCGCGCAGCGGGCAGAGTTGGCAGCGGTGAACCTTGCCTTGCGCACCTTCGCCAAGGAACGTTTAAACATCATCACAGACAGTCAGTATGTCAGGAATTTGCTTCACAGTCTACCGGGAGCATACATCACTCCCGCGATAGACAAAAATTTGCTTAGCCTGTTTCTCACTGCTCAATTTCATTTGCGAAACCGCACAGAGCCGCTCTATATTGCCCACATCCGCAGTCATCAGGACCTACCGGGTCCGATTTCCGCGGGCAATAGCAGAGCGGACGCGGCCGCAAAGGAAATTCAGCAACGTTCAGTTTTGGGTGTTTTTACTACTCCAATTCAAAGTCATGCCTTTTTTCACCAAAATGCCAAAGCGCTCGCCAGACAGTTCAATCTGCCACTTTCTCAAGCCCAAGACATAGTTCGCTCTTGCCAGCATTGTGCAGGGGCTCCGGTGGGGGGCCCTCGTGGGGGGTCAACCCACGAGGGACAGAGGCTAACCAAGTGTGGCAGATGGATGTCACGCATGTTCCGCAGTTTGGCAGATGGCAGTACATGCACATTTGCATAGACACTTTTTCTCAGTTCGTTTGGGCAATGGCGCAGAAAGGGGAAACTGCTTCCCATGTGGAGCAGCACCTCCTTTCCTGCATTGCAGCCATGGGCAAACCCCGGCACGTTAAAACCGATAACGGCCCGTCCTACTGCTCCAGGCAGTTGGCCGCCTTCATGGCCACCTGGGACATTAAGCATACTTTTGGCGTTCCTTACAATCCGCAGGGGCAAGCGATTGTGGAACGGGTCAATCGGACGCTCAAGTCCTATATTGACAAACAAACAGAAAGGGGGGAGCCACCAGCCCTCCCCAAGTCACAGGGCCAGGCACAGCATTGCCTGAATAAGGTATTGTTCACTTACAATCACCTTAATGTTTTTTCGGATTGCACGCCGCAGGAGAAGCACTTCCGCCGTTCGGAAGCTCTCCCGCGACCGATGGTCCGATACCGGGTGCCACCGGACCCTTCTTGGAGGGGCCCGGCGCCACTCATAACCTGGGGAAGAGGGTATGCTGCAGTTATGTCTCCTACAGGTGTCGTTTGGATTCCAGCTCGGTGTGTCAAGCCTCACTTGGAACCACATGGTGTGGACCCAGACCGACCAGAGTCCAATCCCGGAGATGGAGGACCTCACTCTGACCGAGAGGACCCGTCGGAGGAAACGGCCACCGATGACAGCACCAAAGATCACCTGGGGGATGGTCAAGATCCTTTGCCGTGAGGCCGAGGACATCGTCCGGCGTGAGGAGAAGGAGCCAACGCCGGAGAACCTCACAGCTGCAGTCTTCGCCCAGATTCATGCCAACACCGTGGCACTCGCCATCATCCTGACCCTTTCCCTGCTTCTGGGGGGAGGCGCTCAGGCCGCCTCGTTGAAGGCCAACGACCTAGTGCCCGGCGGAGACCTCTCTGCCCGGATGCATTACAACCTTTGGGAAAGGTTGGCGGGTCTCGTCAACCAGTCCGATTTTTGCCTAAAGCAGGACGTGGGTTCTGCCTCGATTCTGAGCACCTGTCTCATCCCAGTGTGCCACACTCTAGATGCACACGCCAGGGATGGCGACTGGCTGCTGAAGAGGATTTTCGGACCGCACCTCCCGGCGAACTTTGCAGCGTACGCTCGCTGGGGGGGAATGCGGCTCACTATGACTTTGCCGGCTGACGCGGCCACCCTTTTCACTCCGCGGGTGGCGGCCAGCCCGAACTCTACCTGTGCTCGAGTGGTCGGCTGCGCTGCAGTCGGACGGACCCAGCGCCGCTGCCTCGACACCGGCAGCAGCAATTGGACTTGTGATAAACCAGAGACACTTGGTTCAACATATGCTCATGTCACCCTGCCTTCGGGTTGGTTCTTTACATGTAACCAGTATACTTTCAACTATATTCCTGCAAATGTATCAGATTCCACATGTTGCCTTAGTCGCTTGACACTGTTACTCCCTACCAAGGATATGGTCACCCCAAGCACTAATGTCACAGATGTTACCCATGTTCCAGCACCCATACGGCACACTCGCACCGCCCAGTTAGACAGTTCATGTGAGAGCAGCTTTAGAGTTATGAGTCCAGCCGAATATGTCTCGCTGGCAGTCAGCATCGTTGGCGTGCCCGGCTTGGCCGTCGGCAACGCACGGAGAATTGGTCGACTGGCTTGCGGGCTAGCCAAAGCCATCAACCATACCTCCACGGCAATAGCGCTGCTCAACCAGGAGCAGGCAGAGCTTCGCCATGCCATTCTCGACAATCGAGCAGCGATCGACTATCTCTTATTGTTGCACCACCTGGGTTGCAAATCCTTTCATGGTATGTGTTGCTTCAATCTTACTGACAACTCCCGTAAGATCCAGAATCAGCTCACAGACCTCCACACCATAGTCCAGGGTATCATAGAAGGGTCTGCATGGGGAGCTTGGTGGAGTTCGTTGTGGAATTGGATGTGGTCGTGGATCCCATGGGGATGGCTACAGACGGTGCTTAAGGTGGTTGTGGGGGTGGTTATACTAGGCATAGCGTTATGTTGCTTTGCACAATGTATTCCCCCACTGATCTCGAAGTGCCGCCTCAAGAAGAAACCCTGAAGCGTCATTCCCGCTCATCAGCTGATGCCGCTCTTGCGCAGAGTTGCCGGTCAGGCTCTTAAGAAAAATTAAAAGGGGAGATGTGGATTCCCTGTGCCCCAATGGGCACGGAACGGCCCGGCAGAGGCCACTTCGGTGAGAAAGGCTCCTGGCCCGTGGGCTCTGCGGGCACCAAAATTAAGGGGGGTGGATAAATTATAGGGCTTGATTCACCCAATTCCTTGACCTGACCTACGACTCTGCCAAGTAAGCAGATCGCTAACTCCTGTAACTTAATTAGGCAAACATTCATCTCCGAGCTTAGCATAAATCCCTGGCGCAAACAGTGACCATGTTTACCCCGGTCTAAAGCCCAAAACAATGATGTTGTCCCAGTCAATGTTTACCCGCACTAATTAACTTCCCCAAGAGAGATTCCTCATTAACCTGAGTAAATAGATGATGTGATCTAATGTTGGGTGTCGGTTTTTTCTACCTTGCCTTCTGATCTATAAAAGGTGATGTCTTTTCCCCAATAAACTACTGATCTGATCCTCCTCCATACTGCCTCGTATCGTTCCTTGATCAGTCTCCTCCGGGACCTCAGGCCCCTAGCGGCCCCGATTTCCTACAAATATGCATGGGCATTGGAGAGGCTTGAAAATAATTTATAATAACAGAGATTACTGCTTCTTTAGGAATGTATAGGACAGGGGTTCTCAACGTTTTCATGCCGCAGGTCGGACTATGTCCTCAGACAGCTGAGTGGGCCAAACTGGTGGTTCCCCCGCTGTAAATGTTGCCGTAAAACACATCCGCATCTGTCATGAGTGCATTTAGGGCGCATTTACAACAGTCGTGGGTTCATTTACAGCTGTCACAAATACATCCGCTTCCGGTGGCGGTGGCAGCAGGCCACATGAAGTGGTGCCGAGGGCCAAGTCCAGCCCACGGGCCATGGGTTGCAAACCCCTGGTCTACGATTTCTTCATGCAGTAGACCCCAGAGCAGGGGTATCCAGTATTAAACCCTCCAGATATAGTTGGAGTCCAGTTCCTATCTGCATAGGCAGTGGTATGCCACAACTTCTTGTTCGGCAAGTTATAGAAAATTGCACTTTGCCCTATTCACTGTCAGGAGAATGGCTACCTCAGATGGTTGCCTCAGCCAAATGATTTCAAATACAGTACTGTAAAAGAGAAATAAATGTGTCCAGTCATTTGATTTATTGTTGCCACAAAGAACCACTTGTCTGATTTTCTATACCCTTGTATACTATACAAGTTGAGTTTCAGGGGGAAAGGTGCCACTTGCTTCACTGCTTCAGACAGCAAAATGTCTTGTCCTGCTGAGGCAGGGAAAGCAAACAGACACGGTTATTTGTTAACTCTTTTATTAAAATAGAAGCTGCATCTTTTCACAAACTATTAACAGAATATTGCTTTGAAGATTGCTTCATAGCTGTTCCTTGTTTTGTGTAATGAATTTTGAATTTGGAAAGCAAATTCCAAAGGAGACAAAAATATTAATTTGTTTTATATTATTTTTATTACAAATTTTAATTTGAATTTATTGATTTGAGACATAAATCAGACTCAAGTGGAAGAATCCAAGTTGGCTCCTCTCTGAAGAAACTTCTCAGGCAAGTAACTTTTATGTGGATTACAGGAACTTTGGGGTCCTGCTAGAGAACAAGGGAGAAACCTTTGTTCACCTGACATTTAATTTTTAAGCTGTTAGCCAGTGTAGACCTCCCAGGCAAGGAAGGCTGAAGACTTGCAAAAGCAGAATTCTTTTGGGGGGAAACAGAAAGTAAGTAAATTGGAAGTCACAGTTGTTGTTTTTTAGTTGTGCTCCTCTTAGCCTAAAGACCTGTGACAGAATAAAGGAGGTTGTACAGCCTTTGAGTAATTGGAAGATTTTTTTTTCAGAATGGCAGATAACCAAGGGGAAAGCTACAGCACTTATCATACCTAGGATCTGTTTATTTTGTTTGACCCCTTCCATTTTTCCTCTTGACCCCTCTATTTAAGGTCAGCGATGAGCCCTTTGCTCCTAGTGCTGCAAGCAGCAGGCTGGACTCGTATTCGATTGCTCTCAGTTTCAACTCAGTGTTGCCGCAGCATGTCTTCTCAAAAACTTTGGGTGTCACCTCCTCCACCTTTGCTACAGCCCATGTTTGTGCCAGACAGGCTGCTGCTGGGCCCGGGGCCCTCCAACTCCCATCCTCGGATCCTGTCTGCAGGCGGTCGACAGATCATAGGACACATGCATAAAGAAATGATCCAGGTAAACACTACAGTCATAACTTCTCTTGATAATCTAGGACTGTGATGGTGAACCTTGGCACTCCAGATGTTCTTGGACTTCAATTCCCAGAAGCCCAAGCACCCTGTGAATCCACACGAATGGGTTTACTGCGATTCATCTGGCCCACACTGCCCTCGTTGCTCCCAGAAGCGGAAGTAAAACATGCCTGTACGGGCGTAGGCCAGATGAATCGCAGTAAACCCATTTGTGTGGATTCACAGGGTGCTTGGGCTTCTGGGAATTGAAGTCCAAGAACATCTGGAGTGCCAAGGTTCGCTATCACAGATCTAGGATTCTTAAATCATCTTCTATTTATAGCTTTCCCAGTTCGGAAGCATCACTCCAATAGAATTTTTCTTTAAAGCAATGTGGTTTTCTTAATTTCTTTTTTAAAGTGTAGATTTTAAATAGGGGCCGCAGTGTCTTAGTGGTTAAGATGCTGAGCTTGACGACCAGAAGGTCGGCAGGTCAACAGTTCAAGACCCAAGTGCTGTGCAATGGAGTGAGCTCCCCCTCTCTCTGTCCCAGCTCCTGCCAACCTAGCCATTTGAAAGCAAGAAATTGCAAGGAGATAAATAGATACCACTTTGGTGGGAAAGGTTACGGTGTTCCATGTGCTCCAGCATCTAGTCGTGCCTGCCACGTGACCTTAGAAACATCTGCAGATGCAGACAGTGCTGGCTCTTTGGTTGTAAACGAAGATGAACACTGCACCCTAGTCAGGCACAACTGGCTTTCGAGCAAGGGAGACCTAAATTTTAAATAACCTATTGACTAAAGAATACAGCTAAATTCCCTAACTATACTTCTTTATACACAAGTATTTATCAGTTATCATGAAGTCAATTCAGTAATGGGAATGTCCTTCTTCTTAACAGAAACATTTATTGAGATTGCTTCATTACCTGAGCCCAGACACACTTCAGGTTTCCTTGTAGTTTTGATCTACTAAGCCTATATGAATCTCTTTTTGGGGGGTGGGGGGATTTGATGTAGGCAGATTGAATGCACATGAGCCGGCAGGCGGGCTAAACACTACTTTATTGTAACATGGTCAATCTGTACATGAGCCAATGGCAGAGCCTTGCCTCCTTATATATAGCACACAGTACATTTGAATTTGGCCCGGAGGCGCACTATTGGTTACAGTCTAGGTGATGTCCTTCTGACGTAATGCATACCTGACATAGTTTCACCTGTGGCGGGAAGATTTCCCGCGGTAGTTACTCCATGTGACACTCCTTCAGCTGCGCTACTGGCGAGCAGCTGAACTGCATGCATACACAACATCCCTCCCCCCTAGGATGGGACGAAGTCCTTCAACCATTGTGGGGGCCGGCAGTCGCGCTGCGGCCAGCCGTTCGATTCAGTGGTGCTGCCACCTCTTGACCCCGCGGCTGTGCTGCCCGAATCAGCTGTGGTGCCTGAATCTCCTCCCCGGGAAAACTGAAGGGTCCCATCAAACCCTGGCAGGGACAGGGCTGGGGTATCTAAATGTCGGGGAGGATGGGGGGACCTCTGGGACAACTCAAAACCCCGCTGCTCACTTAGACTAGTGGGGAAACACTCAAGAAAACTCCCCCCATCCTGTAACAGAAAATCAAAGTGGGGTTGTGCTACTCCGGGTTGGGTGACGGTCTCCTGGTGGTTTATGCCTCCTGCTATGCTGAGTCCTGTATTCCCCCCCTTGGGTTACATGGGCGAGAGGTGACCCTAACGCTGATTTGTCAAAATACCCACTTTCCCCCATGGCTTCTGTGACTCTTCTCCTAAGCTGATCGGCGTGCCTCCACCACAACAATCTTGACTCCGTCTTCACTTGGTACGATACGGGTCCAGTTTGTTCCACCACGATACGGGTCCGGTTTGTTCCACCACCCCGGGTACCCACGCTGGCCCTGAAATTGCGTAATTCCTGCAGTACACTGGGTCACCTGCCCCAAACACTTTCCTTTGTTCTACCACCACATTTCTGCCTCTATCCTCCACCCTGGATGGATCCAAATGGTCAAACAATGTTGTGGGTCTCCTCCGCATCAGAATCTCCGCGGGGAACTTCTCTGACACAAGCAGAATAACCCTGTAACAAAGGAGGAATTTGCAGAGCTGTAGCTCCAGATTCCCTGGACCCATCCTCCGCAGTGCCTCTTTTGTTGTGTGGACCTAGCGCTCTACTTGGCCATTTGTGGCAGGGTGAAACGGTGTGGAGGTTACGTGCCTAATCGCATTCCGTTTGAGGAATGCCTGGAATTCGGTGGACGTGAATGTGGTTGCGTTATCTGAAATTAACATGTCGGGCAGGCCAAAACAAGTGAACAGCCTCCTCAGCTGTTTGATTGTGGCTGCGGAGGACATGTTGCGCACTGGGATGACCTCCAGCCATTTCGAGAACGCATCAACCACTAACATCGTTCCCCAGAAAGGCCCCGCAAAGTCCACGTGAACCCTTGACCACGGTACATGGGCTGTGTCCCACTCCCTGGGGGGTAATCTCTGCTCCTTGGGGCGCGAGCATTGGCAGCTCTCACATGCACCCACCAACTGCTCAATGTCCCTGTCTATATTAGGCCACCAGAAATAGCTCCTTGCCAGAGCTTTCGACTTTACAATCTCCGGGTGGCTCGTATGGAGCAAATGGAGCACCTTGGTTTGAAAAACCTCGGGGATCACCACCCTCTGGCCCCAGAGGAGGCATCCTCTCTCGAGCGAAAGTTCAAAATGTTTCCTAAAAAACACTGCAAGTTCCTCGGATGGGGATGTTGCAGGCCAGCCCTTCTTTACCCATGCCACAACTTGGGACAGGACCTTGTCTTTTGCGGTTGCCCTGGCAATGTCTGAAGGCACGATGGGGGGCGAGTCGAGAGATTCGATGAGTAGCACCTGGTGGTTCTGCTCAACCTTGCAGTGGGGTTCTCCCAGCTCCGGAAGGGGGGACCTGGAAAGCGCATCCGCATGAGTGATGTCTTTCTCTGGGTGGTGTACCAGCATGAACTGGTACGCATTTAAGAAAATCACCCACCGTAGAATTCATGGGGACAGGATCTGGGGAGTGGGCTTGGCCACGATGAAAATTCCCAGGAGGGGCTTGTGGTCTGTGACAATGGTGAACTCCCTTCCATACAAGAAGTCATGGAACTTCTTTGTCCCTGCGATGATTGCGAGGGCTTCCCTGTCCGTCTGGGCATAGTTGCACTCCGCTTTCGAGAAGGATCTCGAGTAGAATGCAATTGGTGCCTGCCTCCCGTTCTTGAGCACGTGGCAGGGGACAGCGCTGACCCACACTGGTGAGGCATCACACACAAGCACCACGGGTTAATATCGCTTCGGAAGAGAGAAGCCGCTTTAACTCATTGAACGCTCGCTCCTGACCTTCCCCCCACCGCCAAACTGCATCTTTCTTTAGCAGGCAGTGAAGGGGCTCCGCCACGGATGCCTTCCATGGGAGGAATGAGTGGTAGAAATTAAGGAGTCCTAAGAAAGACTGCAACTCTGATTTAGCGGTTGGTCTGGAGGCGTTCTGCACTGCCGCAACCTTGGATTTCGATGGCTTTACTCCATTGGGGGTGATTCAAAATCCCAGAAACTCAACCTCATTTGCATAGAACACACATTTGTCTCTTCTCAGGCATAGCCCAGCCCTCTCAAACACTGATAATACCTCGTCTAACCTCTGGGCTAACTCTGACTCATTCCCAGCTGTTATCAACATGTCGTCAAAATAAGGTAGAACCCCGGGGATAGCCTTGAGCAGGCGTTCCACGAGCGCCTGAAATACCCCGGGGGCTGAGTTCACGCCGAACTGGAGGCGTGTCACCTTAAATGCACCCTTATGCGTAACTATCGTCTGGGCAGCTGCTGCCGCAGGTGTAACCGTTAGCTGTTGATAAGCCTGTGCTAAATCCAATTTCGCAAAACATTTACCCCCGTGTAATGTAGCCAGCAAATGGCTAACTACCGGCACCAGGTAGGCATTGGGTGAATGGCCTTATTGATTGTACATTTGTAGTCAGCACAAATCCTAACCTCCCCGTTGGATTTCATAGCAGTAACAATCGGTGTCTCCCACTCTGCGGAGTCCACCGGAACCAAAATCCCCTAACCCACCAATTTGTCCAGTTCTGCTTCGATTTTGTCCTTTAGTGCAAAAGGCACTCTTCACGGCTTGAGCCGTATGGGGAGAACGGAAAGGTCTAAATCAAAGTCTACTGGGGGGGCCCTGTACTTCCCAAGTCCTTTTTCAAAAACAGTGGGGTGTGCATTGCACACATCCTGAATGGGGTCAGCCTGGACGGCGTTGATGCCGGTTAGTGCAATGCCCAACAGTTCGAACCACTGAGTCCCTAGGAGGCAACTGGACACCCCCCCTTTAGCACCACCAGGGGCAGCTTCCTCGTAAAGTTATTGAACCGGACGGTGAAGTCTCCCACCCCCAGGATGGGAATGTAGTTACCTTGAACATCCCGCAAGTTCATCCTGCAACAGTACCTTCACAAAAAAATGGGCGCGTCAGTCCAACACATGTCTCACCACGGTGTCCCCAGCATACACTTTGCCAATGGCCTCATCCTTTCGTCCATAGTGGCTGGTTCGCTCTCGTCGGATCCCGAAAAGGACGTTGCAGCGGCTGCCACAGTTTTCAACTCTTGTGCACATGGTGACAAACAGCTGTGGGCTTGCACCGCAGATGCCGAGCTTCCCAGGGCTGCGGACCTCGTCCTGCATGCCCATACTCCGTCCCTTACTGCCTCAGCAACTTGTGCGGCCCACAAGACCTGCTCGAATGTGATGTCCTCGTCTCGGGACAACAATTTCCACTGAGCCTCTTCATCCCGCAGGCCGAGTAGGAGGCGGTCTCGCAATGCCTTGGCCAGGGTGGCTCCCCACCGACTTGGAATGGCCGCCAGCCTCAGAGTGGCCATGTACTCAGCCACAGTTTCTCCAGGCCATTGTCCCACCGGCTGAACACCATTCTCACCAGGAAAACAGACACTTTTGGGTGAAAAGGTACCATCTTGAGTGCCCTCAGCATCAGGAGGTTTCTCGCCAGTTCCAGGGTTGGCAGCCCACAGTGGGCCAGTAGGCAGGCTCGCTTTTGGGCTTCACCCTCAATCTTCTCCGCATCCATCGCGTAGAGGAATTGCTCCTCATAGAGGTCCCATGACTCCGGCATGGAGATGTCGAACAGAGGTAGGGTGACCCTGTGGGACGCCATTATCCCACCTTCGTCGCCAATTTGATGTAGGCAGATTGAATGCACACGATTTCCCACAGTAGTTACCCATGGGAGGAATTGGAGCCACGTGATGCTCCTTCAGCTGTGCTACTGGCGAGCAGCTGAACTGCATGCATACACAACAGGGGATTTATTTATTTATTTATTTCAATTTTTATGCCGCCAACTCAGGTAAAACCCGACTCAGGGTGGCATACAACAGTTAAAAACATATAAAAAGATGTTAAAACACCCTCATCCTCCCATTCATACACCCTCATTACTCCCACCCCATTTAAAACCAAACTAAAAGCTAAGAAGGAGGGGGGGGTGAAATGCAAAGACACAGAAGGAAGACACAACTGGGCTAGTTGGGGATGAGCCAGCAGACCGGAGCCGTATTCCCATTAGGGCTCCACACCTGCCCCACCAGCCAGGTCTTCAAACCTTTCCTGAAAGGCAGCAATTCTGTCTGTAGCCTCAATTCTGTTGGCAGGAGGTTCCATAGGGCTGGAGCGGTGTTGTGTATGAAACTGTATCACTTTAAGAATGAATGTAGCCACTGCAATGTCCGAATGTAACCTAACAATGATCACAATGTATCTCAGCTGTTAATGGAACGCGAGCTAGCTACCCATAGAGGGCAGCTGCGAACGTTCAGCTCACATGGTACAAATTCCCCAATTACCATCAGCAGTGGGAACCTTCCCGCACAAGGAACATCTGGAGAAGAAGGGCATGACTCAGAATGATGTCATGCGGGTAGCAGCCAATACGCTACCGTGTAACCATGTTCAAATGTATTGTTGCAATATAAAAGGAGCTGTACCTCCGCCATTACCACATGTTCAGTCTACCGGTGTGCCAATAAAGATGTGTTAAGCCAGACTTTGGCTGCTTCTATTGTCTTGGTTCCAGTACACCAAATTGGCGACGAAGGTGGGATATGGCGTATCCCAAGATCAAGCCACACCAATTCGACATCAGTGATCCTGAGCAATGGGAGCTGTACGAGTGCCAGTTCCGGCATGTGATGGATGCTGCAGGCATCAACGACAAAGGGAAGATGCGGTCGCATTTCCTAGCCCAGGTCGGGCCGGCCATGCTGCGCATCCTGATGAATCTGCTAGCTCCCAGAAGGGTTGACGCGGTGCCCATTGACCGCATCCTCACAATGCTGAGGGAACACTTCTAGCCCCCCGTCTCCATTTTTCCGGCCCGGGTCACATTCCACAGGCGAGACCAGTGCCCGGGAGAATCTGTGTCTGCCTATGCGGCGGCCCTCAGGCTGGTGGCCGTCCACTGCCAATGGGAGGACCTGGACATTTCCGTTCAAGACCGCATGCTGTGCGGCCTAAGGGATGAAGAGGTCCAGAGGAAATTGATAAACCGCGACCATCGCCTCATGTTCAACGAAATACTGCGAGAGGCCCAGGCGGCCCAGGCGGCCCAGGCGGCCCAGGCGGTGAGGAGCGGGGTCAAAGTTTTCAAGTCTCGAGGGGCCGCCCCTGAGGAGGCCAAGTCACCAGTACAAGCAGCCCGGCGGACCTCAGCACAAGCGGCTTGGCGGCCCCCCCGGTCGCCCACCAGCACCCCATCAACATCCGAGGAGTCATCCGTGGCTGCGGGCTCCTGTTCCAGCGAGGACGATGACGTGCAGAGAGTCGAGACGCAAGGAGAAAAGAGCCGAACCAGCGAGAAAAGGAACCGCTGTTGCGATGGCTGTGGGGCATCTCACAACCGAAAGAGGTGCCCATTCCAAAAAGCTGAGTGCCACAACTGCGGGCGGAGAGGCCACATCGCCAGGGTCTGCAGGCACCGGTGAGCGGAGGACAAGGGCTCGTTGAGACATCCTCAAACACCCCAACGCAAGGCGGCCGGAATTGGAAAGGTCTCGGCTGACGACGACGTGGGGGCCGTGAACCGCATGGCCCTGGAGCACCAGTGTTTCTTTGTAAAGGTACTGATACAAGGGGTCCCGGTTAGGATGGAAATAGACTCAGGGTCGTCCTACTCCATCCTTTCCCAGAAGGAGTTCCTGCGCATTCCCCCAAATGCGCGGCCCAAGTTGCGGGCCATGAAATCGAACTTATGGGACGTGCAGGGTTATGGGATCCCGGTGTTGGGGGTGGGAAACTTCACGGTGAAGTTTAAAAGGTTCATGGAAAAACTGCCCCTAGTAGTTCTCAAGGAGGGGTCCTGTTGCCTTTTGGGAACCCAGTGGTTTGCTCCCCTGGGAATCGAACTGTCTGGCATAAACGCCATTGAGACTGACCCAATATGGGATGTGTGCGATGTGCACCCGGCGGTTTTTAAAAAGGGGCTCGGGACATACAGAGGGCCCCCGGTGTCGTTTGACTTGGACCCAGAAATCCGGCCCATATGGCTCAAGCCAAGAAGAGTCCCCTTCGCCCTCAAGGACAAGATTGAGGCGGAATTGGACAAATTGGTGGGGCATGGGCTTTTGGTTCCAGTGGATTCTGTGGAGTGGGAAACTCCGATTGTTACAGCTTTAACATCCAACGGGGAGGTTAGGATTTGCGCTGACTACAAATGTACAATTAACAAGGCCATTCAGCCAAATGCATACCCGGTGCCGGTAGTTAGCCACTTACTAGCCACTTTACACGGGGGTAAGTGTTTCACAAAGTTAGACTTGGTGCAGGCGTACCAGCAGCTCACTGTAACCCCAGCTGCTGCCGCTGCGCAAACCATCGTTACGCATAAAGGGGCATTCAAGGTAACGCGCCTACAGTTCAGCGTGAACTTGGCTCCTGGACTTTTTCAGGCCCTCGTGGAATGCCTTCTAAAGGGGTTTCCAGGCATGCTCCCACATTTTGATGATGTTTTGATAACAGCGGGGAGCAAATCGGAACTAGCGAAAAGGCTGGACAAGGTCCTAACTGTATTCGAGAAAGCGGGACTGAGGTTGAGAAGGGATAAAAGTATGTTCATTGCGAGGGAGGTTGAGTTTCTCAGGTTCAAAATAACCCCAGAGGGTATCAAGCCATCTGAGTCCAAGGTTGAAGCTGTGCAAAACGCACCTCGCCCCACTGCGAAACCGGAGCTGCAGTCATTTTTAGGGCTCCTGAACTTTTACCATTCCTTCTTGCCAAGGAAGGCATCTGTTGCGGAGCCACTGCACGGGTTACTAAAGAAAGACACGGTTTGGCATTGGGGAGATAGACAGGAGAAAGCGTTCAAGGAGCTCAAGGGGCTCTTGTCCTCAGACGCCGTTCTGACCCATTTTGATCCAAGGAAACCTGTAACCTTGGTCTGTGATGCATCACCAGTGGGGTGGGGGCTGTACTGTGCCACGTGTTAGAGAACGGGCGGGAAGCCCCGGTTGCCTTCTATTCCAGGTCACTCTCAAAGGCGGAGTGCAATTACGCACAAACAGATAGAGAGGCTCTTGCCATAATCGTGAGAACAAAGAAGTTCCACGATTTCCTGTATGGCCGCCAGTTCACAATTGTGGCCGATCACAAACCCCTTTTGGGGATTTTTACCACAGGCAAGCCCACCCCACAAATCCTGTCCCCCAGAATGCTGCGCTGGGTGATTTTCCTCAACGCTTACCAGTATGAACTGGTTCACTGCCCAAGGAAGGAGATCTCCCATGCAGGTGCACTGTCTCGATCTCCCCTCCCTCAATTAGGAGACCCCAAATGCGAGGTGGAGCAGGATCACCAGGTCCTGCTGATTGAGTCTCTCGACTCACACCCCATCATTCCCGCAGACCTCGCCAAAGCCACAGCAGGTGACAAAGCCCTGTCCCAAGTCAGTTCCTGGGTTAGAAAAGGGTGGCCCACAACTCCCCCCGAGGAGGAATTCAAACCGTTTTTTAGACGCAGGGTAGAGCTTTCCATTGAAAGGGGCTGTCTCCTCTGGGGCCAATGGGTGGTCATCCCAGATAAGTTACGGGCAAAGGTGCTCAGGCTACTGCACACCAGCCACCCGGGAATAGTGCGCTCCAAAGCCTTGGCCAGGAGCTATTTCTGGTGGCCCCAGATAGACGCGGATATAGAGCATTTGGTGGGCACGTGCGAGAGTTGCCAGAGCTCTCAGCCCAAAGAGTCCTGACTACCCCACAGGGCATGGGACACAGCCAGCGGGCCATGGTCCCGGGTGCACATCAACTTCGCCGGCCCTTTCCGGGGTTCCCTTTTTCTGCTGATAGTAGACTCGTATTCCAAATGGCTAGAGGTCATTCCTATGTCCAACATCTCATCTGCCGCAACCATTAAACAATTGCGCAAGGTGTTCATCTGCTTCGGCCTGCCAGATGTGCTTGTGAGCGATAACGCCAGTACTTTCACGTCTGCGGAATTCAAGGCGTTCATCGAGAGGAATGCCATTCGGCACATTACCTCTGCCCCGTTTCACCCCGCAACAAATGGTCAGGTAGAGCACCAAGTGCAAACTACGAAAGACGCACTGCGGCACATGGGTCCCGGTGAATTGAACCTCCAGCTGTGCCAATTCCTCATTTGTTATAGGGCAACTCCCCTGGCTTCAGGACTTTCGCCGGCTGAGCTCCTCATGCGGAGGAAGCCGGTAACGCTTTTTGATCGGTTGGATCCGACCAGGGTGGAGGATGAGGGAAGAAATATAGAGATAGAGAGCTCCAAAAGTTTTGCGGTAGGGGACCCGGTGTATTGTAGGAATTACGCAACCTCGGGTCCAACGTGGGTTCCACGGGTGGTTATTGAACAAACAGGGCCAGTGTCATACAGGGTTGAAACCAGTACAGGTCTGCTGTGGAGAAGGCACGCTGACCAACTCAGACGGAGAGTTACCAGTGAAGAAGAGCCAACGTTAGGGTTCTCCCCCACCCATTTAGCCCAAGGGGGAGAGACAGGGATCCTCCCAAATACAAATGCATATCCTGGATTCTCACATGGGGAGGAGGATACTTTGGAAGAGAGGAATGAGGAGCCATCTGATGAGTTTGATTTTAGGTTGCCGTACCAGGGGGGTGTTGCAGAGTGGTCCCTCACCTGTCTGAGCGAGAAGAGGGTTTTTTAGTTCAGCCCCTGGTATTTCTAGTCCTCCCAGTCCTTTTGTTCTAGAGTTCACCCTATCACCAAGACCCCCGACTCAGGCAGCAGGGGGAAGTACAGGTACGCCAGTTGCAGGTGCAAGAAACCCGAGTGAGACAGCAAGGTCTCCTCGTCGGTTCCTAGATTCGTGCTGGGGGGGTCGCCAGGTGCCATGAGCGACAGGCAGGGATTCACATCCCAGTTATATCTCCCGTTTCCCTCTCCAAACGCAAGGTTGCCACAGAGTCCCTGCCAGATGACTAATGAGTCCCCCCTTTCCATTGCAGGACGAGAGTCTGCTGAACTAGGAGCCCCTAGTTCCACTGAGCTCAGCCAAGCAGTCGTACGCCCCAAGCGCACATGGGGGAAGCCACAATGGTTGAGGGACTTCGTCCCATCCTAGGGGGGAGGAGTGTTGTGTATGAAACTGTATCACTTTAAGAATGAATGTAGCCACTGCAATGTCCGAATGTAACCTAACAATGATCACAATGTATCTCAGCTGTTAATGGAACACGAGCTAGCTACCCATAGAGGGCAGCTGCGAGCGTTCAGCTCACATGGTACAAATTCCCCAATTACCATCAGCCGCGGGAACCTTCCCGCGCAAGGAACATCTGGAGAAGAAGGGCGTGACTCAGAATGACGTCACGCGGTGTAGCAGCCAATACGCTACCGTGTAACCATGTTCAAATGTATTGTTGCAATATAAAAGAAACTGTACCTCCACCATTACCACATGTTCAGTCTACCGGTGTGCCAATAAAGATGTGTTAAGCCAGACTTTGGCTGCTTCTATTGTCTTGGTTCCAGTACACCAAAAGCGGACAAGGAGAAGGCCCTCCTCCGTGTGCCAGAGAGGCGAGCCCCTCTAGCTGAAGGAAATGGACAAAAAACCGTTTGTATCTGGCAAAAATATAGTAAAAGTTCTCAGCTTGTCACCATATAATTCATTCAATGAAAATAAGTCCACGCAAAGCCAGAAAGATTTGTAATACTGAATCTTTGTAGTATAAATAACTCAAAAAATCTGCTTAAACTTCAGCAAGATATAAGGTAACCAAAAACAGATAAATTCTCTTAATCTATTGTCATTGTTATCTTAACCTATAAATCCAAGTGTTCACCGTTGGAACTGGCTATAGGTTGCTATGCGTCGCCCTACTGACCCGCACCCACCCTTCGTGCGCACGGCCGAATTGCCTACGCAGGTCAACGAAGGATTTAAAAATCCGGCACGGGGGCCTCAGCCCCACAAACGGCAAGAAAGGGAAAGAACTTCACTTCCCAACATTCCTTGTGCCGCGCCGCGCCAGAGCCAATCAGGCTGAGAGGCTCTCGCACGGCGCAGCGTTCGGAATCGTGCCGCAGCCAATCAAAACAAAACCATTTTAAAAAAACGCAGCACACACAGAAAGCACCAACCCATTACTACAATCCCCAGCGTCCTGCGCGCCATGAGCACGCAGAACGCTGAGGAAAACGGCGCCCAAAAAATTAAAAAGAAAAACAACTCACCGCGTCACAGCCAAACACACACCAGCCGGCTTTCTTTCCCTCACCCACGGCGCCTGGAGTTTCCCCTTTAATATCAGTGGGTGGGGGCTGCGACCCCCCTCTCCGCTGGCTTTTCTAGGGTTGGGAGGTTTGTGGGGAGAAAAGGGGAATGTTTCCAAAACCCCTCTGGACACCAGGGAGAGAGGATCGATTCCCACCCCCCTCCTTAAAAAAACTCCGTCTTTTCTACTCTTTAAAAACGGAGTTGTTTTAAGGAGGTGGGGAGGGAATCGATCCACTGTGCTTGGTGTCCTAAGTCCAGAAGGGTTTTGGAAACATTCCCCTTTTCTCCCCACAAACCTCCCAACCCTAGAAAAGCCAGCGGAGAGGGGGGTCGCAAGCCCCACCCACTGATATTAAAGGGGAAACCCCGAACTACTTTCACAACTCCACACAAACAAAGCACCATAAAACAATAAAGCCCCCCTCCCTACCACCTAGCCCACCCTTCCTAACCCCCAACGACCATGCCCCCCTCCCCACCACCTAGCCCACCCTTCCTAACCCCCA
Organism: Bradypodion ventrale; assembly: GCA_035047345.1. Classification (NCBI taxonomy): domain Eukaryota; kingdom Metazoa; phylum Chordata; class Lepidosauria; order Squamata; family Chamaeleonidae; genus Bradypodion; species Bradypodion ventrale. The sequence continues at coordinate 68,875,953 of JAWDJE010000003.1, read as the reverse complement.
AAGACCATGCCCCCTCCCCACCACCTAGCCCACCCATCCAAACCCCCAATGACCACGTACCTTCCCCACCACCAAATAAATAATTTTTTAAAAATTACTAACAACACTCAAACACAGCCAAAAATACACAAAAACAAAAACACCAAAAACAATAAGAAGTAAACAAAGACACAATAAAAAACAAAACAAACAGACAAAAAATACAAATTCCAACTCCCCCCCCCCGCCCACACACACACACAAAAGAAAGAAAACAAGCAAACGTACTAAAACAGGTGCTACCTCCACCAGGACTGGAAAAGAAATGAATACAGAAAGACCCTACTTACAAGAAGAAGGTCCACCCAGAGGCCAGGAGAGAAACAAAAATCAAAATACATAAACCCCTACCAGCACCACCTGCTGGCCACAATAGTACAAACAATTCAAAAACACACAACAGCCCCAAACAAAACACAAATTCACAATTATACACAAAAGGTCACACCAACAAAAACAAGTAAAAAAAATTACACTAAACACACTTTCACACAAATCACAAATATATGTCAATCAAATACAATAGAAACTTTAAAAAAACCCTGTGCTGAGTTATTATATCAAACTTTCTTCTTTTATTAATCCTCAAAAAAACCCAAAAAACCAGATCACAGTTAATAACAGCCAAGCCAAACAAATTTAACATAAATAAACATTTAAAAAAATAAAATTACAGACTAAGCAATTTTAAAAAAACAACAACACAATTTAACCTTCCAACACAATGTAAAACTATTGCAAAAATAAAATTGGCTCATTTTTAATTAAAAAACACGGAGGGAAAAGCCCGGCAACGCCGGGCAACCCTTGCTAGTTCTTATATAAAACAGTCTTTTGAAATTCTGAAAAATCCTATTCCAGTTCCTCGAACGAGGCTTCAAAGTTACTATTATGAGGAGTCGTGGCTCCCAATAAATTCTTCTGTACTCCCGACGTCTGTCCGGTTAATTAAACATTTCAATTATATTTCATCAGGGGAGTGATTATGTTTATCTGTAAGGTTACATAAAACATGTAAATTACCAACACGAAGATACAAACATGCACAAATAAACTTATACAGAACTTTCCTATCTGCTTACAATACCTTATAATGTGTCCTCTCTATCTCCTTCGTAGTTTCTCTATGGTATTCTGGGACGTTGCCCTGTATCCTGATCTTAACCCTTAAATAGGCTCAACTGACTCCACCTGTCTCCTCCGCATAATGTTGATGTCATAATGAGTAAATCATATCAGGTGTACAATACTAAGTGCTTACAGAAAACAAGAGAGGTCCGATTCGCAATTTAAACCTTTCAGAAATAAAGTATTCAGTCTATGTATATAGTATGCCTCTTTCTGTAGTTCAATGTTAACTCCACTCCCACTAGTTACACTCAGTTTCTCCAGAACCACGAATCTAAAGTTAGTGTCCTGATGGTTTTTCTCGATATAATGACTGACCAATGGTGCTTGTTCCACCTGGCCTCTAATTCTCGAGCGATGTTCCGACAACCTAATTTTCAATTTTCGTGAGCACTTACCCACGTATTTGAGTCCACAGGGGGAGAGCCAGAAGTACACACAATTTTGGCTGTTACAATTATGAAAAAACTAAGCTGAAGACACAACTAGGGAGCCCCTCCAGTCCGCTCTGGTTGGACGGGCAGACACTCTTGGGATGATGCGGTCTCTCAGGTAACCTGGCCCACTGCCATATAGAGCTTTAAAAGTCAAAACCAGCACCTTGAATTGCACCCGGAGGCAAACTGGCAACCAGTGCAGCTCCCAGAGTAGTGGGGAGGCGCTGGCATAGCGCCCACACCCCATACCTGTCAACCCGTGGCTCCGGAAAAACGGGACCTGCGCACATCACTTGTGCGCAGGTCGCGTTCCACGCATGCGTGGAAAGGTTTTACCCCTTCCATGCACGCGCGGAAGCGCTACGCTGCTTGTGCAGCCATTATGCAAGCAACGTAGCGCTTCCACGCATGCGTGGAAGGGGTAAAACCCTTCCGCGCATGTGCAGAAAGCGTTTCCCCCGCTGCCAAATTACGGGGTTTTGGCAGCGGGGGCCGGGTTATGACGTCAATCGATGTCAATTTACGGGGTAATCCCGGCCAAATCGGGAAGGTTGACAGGTATGCCACACCCCAACACCACCCAAGCAGCCGCATTCTGTACCAGCTGTAGCCTCCGAATGGTCGTCAAGGGCAGCCCCATGTAGAGTGTATTGCAGTAATCTAATCTGGAGGTGACAAAGAAGATCCTATTTTAAAACAATATTTGGAGAAGACCCTTTCTTAAACTTACGCAATCCATTGCTGTTAAGGTAGTAGTAATATCTAATAGATTTAATTCTTCTGCAACTCAATTTGGAAATTTGTTCTGGCTCTATTCTCTGGGAAAGACTGTTCTCAATCTTAGTAATAGAAAACAATTTTTAAGCCATTATGAGCTCTGGAAGCTCTGTGTTGATATGTTTCCAGAAGCCCCATGTGGCATTAAGTACTTGTACAACATGTGCTTTCAAGAGAGGGGCTTTTACTACCAATTAGACTGTCACAATCAATCTGCTATCTATCAAATTGGATGCTATTGATCAAACCATTATGCATTTCCTTTCTTAACGAAAAATAAAAATAATCAGCAAGACCTATTCTACAATGGGGAAAAATACAGAATCAAATGCAGGATCTCAAATCTAACATGTTAAGTGCTACTTTGTAATATAGCTTCAAAAGAGTATTTTAACCTTTTCAGTCTATTTTAAAAACGTACATACAACTTTTGTAGCATCACACAGTTAACTTTCCCCCCTGTGAATGAGGATTCAGCGGTCACAAGTGTAAATGTCTTCACACCGGTAGCTTTGGGGAGAACTGTTTTAATGCTGGCTATCTTCTTTGTTGCCTTCAGATAATGGATGAGATCAAGCTGGGAATTCAGTACGCTTTCCAGACAAAAAACCCTCTCACACTGGCCGTCAGTGGCACCGGCCATTGTGCCATGGAAGCTGCTCTTGTGAATATGGTGGAGCAGGGAGACAAGGTCTTGATTGCTGTAAATGGCTTCTGGGGTGAACGAGCAATGGACATTTCCAAGAGGCTTGGTATGCACACCATATTTTGCTCTATACAGTATTTAAATTAATCATGTTTGAAATAGCTCCTGTTAGAAGCTAAGTCATTCTCCCATTTCCTAAAGAAAATGTGCTGCCAGTTCAGCACCTTAGAACTAAGGTAGTAATATTAGCATATCAACAAAAGTGGTGCTCCCTAAAAAGTCTATTTACCATATTTGCTGGTGTATAGGAACCATTTTCCCCTTAAAATACACTGGGGAAAATGGAGTGCATCTTGTACTGTATATAGTGGCCAATAGTGGGCTATTTTGGTAATAACGGGGTGCATCTTATACTCTGATGTGTCTTATACACCAGCAAATACGGTATATTGTGCCCCATCAAGTTGATTCTGACCTAGAAAATTCAAGAAATAGTTACTTACTATAAGTAGAGAATACACAGAAGCTAAAAGACCATTTTTGGACTATGAGCAATTTGCTTATTCATAAAAACCACCAGGAACTCTAGTGGAGCATTTCTCAGTATGGACTATGTAGCAAAGCAAGTAACAAAAGTAAATCAAATAACCAAAGTTTTGTACCAAAACCTCCTACACATATTTCTGCTATAACCTAAAGATGTAAAAACTTGCTTTTCATATGCCATCTGATATCTCCCTTTTTACATTTTTAGTTTCACTAGATGGAAATAATGCATAAATGTTGATTGAAATCTGGATCTCAGCCCTGCCTAAGAAACAATGAAGATGTTTATAACATCATAAAGATCAATAGATTTGATGTGGCATTAACTATCTATAAATCTGGTGATCTCCAGATCTACTAGATGAGAACTCATATAATCTGAGTACAGCTGTCTTGAATGGATGTAGTTAGAGGTGTAATCCAGTACATCTGGAGGGCACCACTTTTGGTGAAAAATTGGCTACAACCAACTTTGTTAAAGACATATACTTACTTACTTAACTTGGTTGATCAGTGTTTAATATTATTTAAAGATACATATACACTAAAAGTTCATGGAATTGATATGTACACATGTACTGAAATCCAAACATAATGAACAGGGCTGGCAGCATCCCAAATGGAGGTACAAAATAAGAACAAGTTCTATAGTCTTATTAATGTCAGAGTATTGTCATATAAACAATAGATACTCTTTTTTAAAAAATATTTTATTGTTTCCTTATTTACCAACACTATTTACAAAAAACATACAACCAAACAGAACATATAAAAACATAAAACATATAAAACATAACATCCCTTCTCCCACCTAGTGCTGTACATTAGGAATTTGCTTCCCCTAATATTCCATCTTTACTCTTCCCAAAATTTCCTCGTCTCTGGACTTGGCACCATCCCCTCCTTGTTTGATAAAGCATATGTTACATAGGGTTTCCATATTACCCAAAATTCATTAAGTTTTGATACTCTTGTCTTGTGGCACCTTAAAGGTTAGTGATTTTTCTTAGGCTACAGCATATTTCATCAAAATAATAAAATATAAGAAAGTGACCAATTCAAAAATTAGTAACTATTGTAGAAACTAATTTGTTTTGATATAATTTGCAAAAAACAAACAAACAAACCACACACACACACAACTTCACTCCACTATGGAATTACTTTTTGTCTTTCATACTTTTGAGCTCTGAAGACGTCTAGGTCAACTGAACAAGTTGAGGTGTGTGAGCTGCTCCATATGTCTTGACTTTTGACTGATCGGAGATGGGACCAAACAATATTGGAAGGCTGTTTTACATAATATGTTGGGAGAGCCGCAGGTTCACCACTCTTGCTTTTTAACTTATAGTCACTTGCTATGATCCCAATTGACATCAGTGAACCTATGCCTATTTACATGGAAGAAAAGTTTATGTTACTGTGAATAGGACTATTTCTTCTCATGCAAGTAGAAGGTACAGATAGTTCAACATGAGAATAATTAAAGCCCCTATTCCTCCCATGGCAAGGTCTTTATCAGACCCTCCCAGTGCCTGTGTACCTTTAAAAACCTTCAATGCAATAGCACAAAACAATCTTTCTCTTTTATTTGTATGTATAACAACTAAGAGGAGCACTTCATGCATTTGACAAATTGGGGATGCAAATTAGTTTTTAGAGTGACACAAGACTCCTAACATTATTATTATTATTATTTTGCAAGATAATAACATACTGTACTTCTGAAACATGACTGCTGCTGCTTTTTAAAGGGAAGGTCTGCAATTTTAGTTACTACTCGGTCTCTTAATACTGAAATGCCTAATTCTTTTTTATTATTTAACTAGACTGTACATTGCCAGTTCTCATGGAATCTGACTGGACTTTGATAAGCTACTACTCTCTGCTCAAGTTAATGTATGACTATTGTCCAGCAGAAAAGTTAGTCGGTCACTCATATAACTGGAACTGGTGGTTATTATTTTCTGTGCAATGAGAAATAAGACTGCATTTTTCAATTCCACCAACTGAAACACTAATCCATTGTTATCCTTACTGTTCTTACCTAGAGCCGTGATGGCCAAACTTGGCACTCCAGGTGTTCTTGGACTTCAATTACCAAAAGCCTAGGTCAGCACTCCTGCTGATCAGGACTTCTGGGAATCGAAGTCCAAGAACAGCTGGAGTGCCAAGGTTGGCCATCACTGACCTAGAGTCACTCCATGTTCACTTTACTTCAAGGTCCCTTGAAGCCCCAGGGAAGAAGTTCCCAATTTTGCAAAGCACAGCTCTGCTCCATGAAACAGTTTATCTATCATAAAACAAAGCTCTTTTAATGCCTTTTTATGCAATGGCTTTCTGTTTTTAAAATACTTCTTTTAAAAATCTGTTATTGCTCATCACTGGTTGAAAATAATGACGCAAGAAACCTATCCTTCTCCTGCCTTTATACACATTATTCTCATTCCTCATCTAAAGTCTTCAAGATGTGTATGGATTATAATCTGTTGATATTTAAACCAGAGCTCAAAATATGTTCAGATCACATTGCAACACATTCAGTCCATCTGTATCAAAATACACAAAAATGTTAGCTTTTGCAGGCAAAATTGAATATGCACTGTTTTCTAGTCAGGAAAATCCAGCCTAGTCAACTATAACCTCTACTATCTTCCTTGATAATTTTTCCTATTCCTCGCCCATTCAGAAACTGAAGCTCAGTGAAAGGCAGCTGGAGATGGGGAGGATATTTGTCCAAAATTTGTAGTCTGGAATGAAATCCATGGCTCCTGTCCATACAGAATTTGATCATAAGGAATGTAGAAGGCAGCCATATACTGAATTTTCTGCAGCCTCAACATTGATTTCTTCCATTGCTTTGCATTTAGTTTCTCGTGACACTGAAATAATGCAATGTCTAATTTATTACCTTATAGGAGCTGAAGTACATCAGCTGGTAAAGAATCCTGGAGAGTATTTTACTCTAGAAGATATTGAGAAGGTGAGTTGTGGACAAAGTATGTTCAAAGTATAAACAGACCATGTGGATTGAATGAATATAATCTTTTCTCTTCCTGATGGAGATGACGGGGGCAACCCACTCAGGAATTTAGTAACCCTCCCTAGTGAGGACATGTTGCCACTCTGTCTCCCCATCCCAATTTGTAAAATTTGGACTTTCTTTTTTCCCCTCCTATCACTTGTCACAGGGTTTGATGCAACATGCTCCACTTTTGTTCTTCATTACGCACGGAGAATCTTCCACTGGAGTGGTTCAACCACTAGATGGCCTTGGAGATCTTTGTCACAGGTCAGTGGGAGAGGGGTGGTGGTGGGCCACATCATTTATCTCAAGGATAAAGCCATGATTGATGTCCTCTATAGTGATAGTTTCGGCAAAGTTGTTTCAGGTTGATTTTTTTAAAAAAAACACCAACAAAATGATTTATTTTAAATTTAATATTTATTCAAAGTTTATTTAAAAAGTCAACAAAACCATGTGTGATTTTGCCCTTAACCCACACATTCATTTCCAGAATTTATTCCCCCTCCCTACCTGGTAGCCTGTCTGTCCTTAATACTTACAACCATGCAGGAACATTCAGACCAGAATAAATTACTGTTGAAGACAGGGAATGAGGAGGGAAGTAAGTGAAGGGTGACCTTGGAAAGTGACATCATTTTAGCAGCTTTCAAAGTCCCACATCTTTCTAAGTCAGTCACCAAATAATTCTAGGAAAACAGACCATATATATTTTAATATTTTCCCTCCTCCCTCCCATTGGAGTCTATTTTTCCCATTCCCAGCCTGTTGCATGAGGTCTTCTGTCCAGAATTAAGTTAAAACCAAACAAGAAAATAGGGGGAGATGTTTGTGCACGTGCATATGTGCACTTGATAAAGTGACATGGGTTCTGCTCTGGTATGTGAGCAAAAGACAACAAGCTAATACCAGAAGATTACACTCCATTTAGATTCAACCCACTCTATGAACACTGAAGATTAAGTGTACTAATACAATTACATGGGCCAGTGTTTCAGGCCATGGTGTCCACAAGATAACTTGAAAAAAGGACCACAATGTGAATTAGGATGCATTGTGATTAAAGCAAAGCAAAGCAATTACACTTATATACCACCCCATAGTGCTTAGTGCACTCTCTGGGCAGTTCACAAGTTAATTAGCATTTTGCCCCCAACATGCTGGGTACTCATTTTACCGACCTTGGAAGGATGGAAGGCTGAGTCAACCTTGATCCCTGGTTCGGATCAAACTCGCAACCTTTTGATTGCAGGACAGCAGTTTAACCACTGCGCCACCAGGGCATTTGTGTTTTGTTTGCCAGGCTTGGAACTGAGTCAACTACCGAGGAATATACAATGCACAGATGGGGCGCACATTTTGTTGATTGTTTTAAACTACCTGGCAGAGTCACTTATTTTGTGCCGATTCCTAAACCATTATATTCTTCTCTGTGTATGCATATGTCTTACCTCATAACATTTGCAGGATTCCCCACAGCTTGAAAATGTCCCCTTCGCAAATCCTTATTATAATGATACGACAGTTCAGTGGTGAGCTCTCATGGCAAAAAACTGTTGTAATGCTATAACAGTAACATATAATTTTTAAAAAATTATTAATACCGTGTGTTGGGTGTGGAGCAGAGGCAGAGGTAGAGGCAGTGAAAGCAGATTCCCCTCTCCATTTCCTTTGGAAAGGAGAACAGCTGTAGGAATAAGTTTTTATTTTTAAAGAGGATGAAGGCGGAAATCAATAGGGTGCTTTGAAGTGACAACTACAGAGTTTTAAAAACCCATTCTACTAAGGTCTGTGAAATGACACAGAAACTGGGACAAGCACCAGGTAACCTTCACCTGCTATTTTTTTTTTAAAAAACTGAAACTTCAATTCTTTTAACAATCATAATGGAGCTTTAGACTATATTAGGAATATATTCTGGAAAATAAAAGTATCAGACCAAGGACAAGGAGGAGGAGGACAATATCAAAATCAAAAGGACTTTCTCAGATACAAACTACAGCGAAAGGTTTATTGTGCCAAGTTTCAAATTACAAAACACTCAAATAAAAAATGTTTTTTTAAAAAAAAAAAATTTAATAATAATCCAAAACATCATATAGACTGAGTGAAGGAAAGTTAACATGGAGAGGTTCTTTAACTCTTTTTACAACTTTAAAATATTATATATCCTCAGCAGCCCTTCTTGTTCCAAATCTCCCTCCCACCTTGTCTTTTCACATGAAGAGATGCATAATATAGTATTTTGTATCTTTGCCTCATATGTGAATAAATAGCTCAAGGGCAATGGTTTTGAGCAAAGGCAGTAAACAAAGAAATATCATACATAAAATTGCTGAAGAATGAATGAGTCAGTCAGTCTTCCAAAATGTAGACTCTCCTTTTCAATCAAGGGACTCCATATCTTAACCTATAAAACCAAGCATTAACCGTTGGAACTCTGAATAGGTTCCTAGGCAAGGCCCTAAAAGCCCGCACCCACCATTCGTGCATACGCCCGACAGGTCAACAAAGGATTGAGAAATGCGCCAGTGGGGCTAGAGCCCCACAAACGCGAAGAAAAAGAAACAACTTCATTTCCCAATGTTCTATGCACCGCACCGCACCACAGCCAATCAGTCGGAGAGGCGCGACCACAAAGAACATTGAGAAACGCCCCATGGCCAATCAACATCAAGCCGCAGGAAAAAACGCACCACAACCACGAACCCATAACTACAAGCCCCAGAGTCCTGCGCACCATGAGCGCGGAGAACGCTGAGGAAGCCAGCGCGCGAAAAATAAAAATTAAAAACACAACTCCGGCGCAGCCGGACGCAGCGCCTCAAAGCCACGAAAAGACCCACCAGCCTTCTTGCACGGAGCAACGGGGAAGAGAGGGATTCCCTCTCCTCCACGCTTCCCCGCCAAAGACACGCCGAGGCCGGCGAAACCAAGCCACCTGAAAAAAAGCCAACCCCCCAATGCCACCTAAATTGCCATGGGGATTTCCACATTCCGGCCAGCGAGGCCGGCACATGAACCCCCCCCCCAAAAAAAAGAAACAAAAATGGTGTGGGGATTTTCGCAATCCGGCCACCAAGGCCGAGCCGCGAACACCCCCCCCCAAAAAAAACCCCAACAAACACAACGTGGGGATTTCCACGGTCCGGCGGCATGGATATTCCAACGCGGCCGGCCCCCGAAAATACCCCAACCCCACCCTCGCATGAAGTGGCAATGGTATTTCCACGGGCCAGCCATCGAGACTGGCCTGCGAAAATACCCAAACCCCAACGCCGCATGAAGCAGCGATGGTATTTCCACGGGCCAGCCACCGAGGCGGGTCCACGGAAATACCCCCACCCCACCGCCACATGGTATTTCCACGGGCCAGCCACCAAGGCCGGCCCATGGAAATACCCCCACCCCAAACACAAACAAGAACATTAAAAAATGATAAAAAAACAAAAATAATAAACATAAAAAGGAAACACAAAAACATCCAAAAACAACCAAAAATAAACAAGGAGAAACACACAGAAACACCCCCCAAAAAAAAACCAAAACAAACCCCCCCTAACAAAAATAAACCAGAGACCTTACCAGGAGACGTCCTCCCTCATCGACGACCGGAACTGAAATGAGAAAAGGAGAAGACTACTTACTGGAAGAAGACGCGACACCCACAGGCCAGTAGAGAAAAATTACGCAACAGCACCACCCAATGGCCACAGGAGAAATAACAGTCAAAATATTCAAATTAATCTCAAAGATTTTTAAAAAAGAAGGAAATAAGTTTTAAAAACATTCAAAAATATCCACAATAATCAAAAATAATTCAAAAATAAATAAATAATTTCTCACTAAAAAAAACATCTAAACACAGTAAAAAACATTGAATTTAAAAAAAACATACACTTACACATTTTTAAAATTGTTATCCAAGGTACACCTATTAACAAAAATTCACATAGTAACACATTATTTTTTAAAATACAACAATTGAAAAAAAATTATATCAACCTTTCCTCTTTTTAAAATCCCCCCCCCAAAAAATGATCACAGTTTAAAACAGCCCGTGCGTATAAATAAACATTAAAAAAAACAATTACATACTAACCTCATTTGCATAAACATAAAAAAAACCTTCCAACACCATTTAAAACAGCCCGGCAACGCCGGGCAACCTCTGCTAGTAGCATATAATTTGGGCCAGTGTTCCCTGTCTCATCCAAATACACATTATATTATTCTAATTTTGACTGTATTATGTTTGCTTTAGGTATAATTGCTTGCTACTGGTGGATGCTGTGGCATCACTAGGGGGCTGTCCAATTCTGATGGACCAGCAAGGTGAGAAAGATAGAGCATCTACCAATGTAACATGAACACTGTTGTTTTTTTTACTGTGAGATTTTTCTCAAAGTGGCCTTTCTAAAGCAATGGGTCCTTTGATGTTTCTAACAAGAATGGCTAGACCCGTGATGGCGAACCTTGGCACTCCAGATGTTCTTGGACTTCAATTCCCAGAATCCCAAGCCCCTGTGAATCCACATGAATGGGTTTACTGCGATTCATCTGGCCCGCGCCGCCCATGCCGCTCCCAGTAGCAGAAGTAAAATGCGCCCGGGCTGGATGAATCGCAGTAACCCATTCGTGTGGATTCACGGGGGTTTGGGCTTGTGGGAATTGAAGTCCAAGAACACCTGGAGTGCCAAGGTTCACCATCATGGGGCTAGACTGACCAGCCCTGGCAAAAGCAGTTGATAGAAGATAACCATAGATGTGCTGAAAATTAGGTTTTGAACTTATCTAATTGCACACTGACTGCAGTGGCTTAGTGGTTAAGACACTGAACTTGATAACTGGAGGGTCAGCTGTTCAAGACTCAAGTGCTGCAATATGGAGAGAGCACCCGCCATCTGTTCCCAGTTCCTGCAAATTGACCAGTTAGAAAGCAAGAAATTGCAAGTAGATAAATAGGTACCACTTCGGTGGGAAGATAACAGCATTCTATGTGCTTCGGTGCCTGTCACATGACTAGAGAAATGTCTGCAGACTCAGACAGCACTGGCTCTTTGGCTGTAAACAGAGATGAGCAGCACCCCATAGAGTCAGCTATGACTGGCTTTTGAAGAAAAGGAGAACTTTACCTTTACCTAATTGCACACTAAATCTAGCTTCACTGTAAAATGACATGGGGAAAGCAAACCCTATTAAATGAGACATTGTGCCCCTATGTCAGAGTGTTGGTAGGGCAGATAGATAAATCAAGAATTAGAATCTAGGTCAAAAGGGCAGTTCTTGCCAGGCAGGGATGTCTTAAATTCTCACCTTGCTTCTCACCCAGCAGAGAAGCAAAATGTGCCTCTCCCCGCCCTCCCCATCCCCATCACACTGTGTGGCCCAGCAGGCAACGACACTTCCACATGTTGCCTTGTGCCCACACAGACAGAAAGGGAAGATGCAGGTAGCAAAAGGAGCAAGCCATTCTCTTTAGAGATGGTTTTTTTATTTTGTCTTGGCCTGGGTCTGAATGTCTGAGTCTCCTTGGAGCACATGAAGAAGAGGATGGTAGGTGTCAAGAGAAATCAGTTCCAACTGCAGCACAGGTGATTTCTCTTCCCATTCCCTCCACATGTCTTGATTCCAAGATAACGCCTGGGAACCATGTTTTTGTTTTTGAAACAAGTGTTGTTGTGAATGCCACTGTCTATGTTTAATGCCACTGCCTACGGCCAAAACTGAGATGGCTAGATGGTATTGTAGACGCAATGGGCACAGAGCTGGGTGGGATGAGGAGGATGGTGGAGGACAGAGGTGCCTGGAGGGCCATGGTCCATGGGGTCACAGAGGGTCAGAATCGACTGTGCAACTGAACAACAACATCTTCTAGGCATGGTGTACCTACAGGAAAGTGTGTAGAGGCATAGCTGCCCTCAGTTGAAGCATGCTGAGGTGGTAAGGGAAGTTTCATGAGCACAGTTGTCCTCAGGCCATTACTCAGCCACCCACCACTGTGGCAATGGTTTTGTTGTTCAGTCGCACAGTCAGTTCTGACCCTTTGTGACCAGTGATGCACTGCAGCAGGTTCTGTCAGGTTCTGTAGAACTGGTAGCAGAAATTCCCCCCAGGCCATGCCCACTTGGTTGGCCATGCCCACCTCCATAACCCATAATGCAGGATGTTTGGCCATGCCCACAGATTTGGCCCCGCCCACAGATTTGGCCAGCCCACAGAGTAGGCAGTAATTTTTTTTGCAGTGCATCACTGTTTATGACCCCATGGACCATTGCAAGCCAGGCACCATTATCCTCCACCATCCTTCTCAACCCGCCCAACTCTGTGCCTATTGCATCAATACCATCTAGCCACCTCATTTTCTGCCGCCCCTTCTTCTTTTGCCCTCAACCTTTCCCAGCATCAAGGCCTTCTTAAGTGAATTCTCTCATTTGATGTCCAAAGTACGTTAGCTTCATCTTCACTATTTGACCTTCCAAGGAGCAGTCAGGGTTGATTTCTTTTAAGATTGACCTATTCGTTCTCCAACTTGTGATTCATCCAGCCCTGCACTGCGCATTATGTGCTCTGTGTATAAGTTGAATAGACAGGGTAACAAAATGGAGCCTTGTCTTACTCCTTTTCCTATTCCAAACCACTCCATCAGTCCGTATCCTGTCCTCACTGTTGCTTCTTGACTCTTGTACAGATTTCTCATGAGACCTATAAGGTGTTCTGGTATTCCTATCTCTTTAATTACTTGCCACATTTTGTTGTGATCCACACAATTAAAGGCCTTTGTGTAATCAATGAAACAGAAATAGACTTGTTTCTGATATTCCCTTGTTTTCTCCATGATCCAACGTATGTTGGCAATTTGGTCTCTAGTTCCCCTGCCTCTTCAGAACCCAGCCTGTACTTCTGGTAATTCTCTCTCCACGTGCTGTTGAAGCCTATCATGTATTATCTTGAGCATGACCTTGCTAGCATGTGGGATGAGCGCAATTGTTCAATAATTTGAACATTCTTTGACATTGCCTTTTTTTGGGATTTGTATTAAAAGGAACTTCTAGGCTGAGGTATTCCTATACTCTGTGTGCGTATGTTGGTTTTATGCCACTTAAACCTTCCCTGTTTTCCTCCTCAGAATCTGAGAACTGTGGTTTTCTAAATGCTGCTGGAAATTCCTATTCTCTGGATAAAGAAAATGACTGTTAAATAACTTAAAGAGGCTAACAGGAATGTGTCCTTTAAATTTGGCATTTTTAAATTCTAGAAAATTATCATTCCTCCTAATTTTGCAGTATTTTCTGGAACAAATTATTATTGCATAAAAATGTTTGTTCAGAGCCAGCTGCTCTGCAGAATTGGATGGATAAGGAAAACCATGTCCAAAATACTCCTCCAGGTTAGACCTTCTTTCCTGTGTGACATCTGTCAATTGATGGAATGCTTAATAAGTGTTGTTTTCCCCCCTTTATCAAACACACAGAAATTGACGTTCTATACAGTGGCTCTCAGAAAGTCTTAAGTGCACCACCCGGTGCATCTCCCATTTCTTTTAGCAACAGAGCAAGGTAAGTGTAAATTTCCTTTTGAAATATGTTGCAGGCAACAGTAGAGATGAAGACTATTCTATGCCTTGCACTGAATCATTTGGGAGAACAATGAAACCAAACCCACAAATGCTTTGCAACTTCTGCCAACAGTTTTGCCCAACCTCTTTTGCTATTTTCCTTATTTCAGCACTACATTAACTATCACAGAAAGATTTAAATCAGCATTTCTAGTATTTTTGTCTCATTTGCGATCTTGCAGTCCAATCGCCAAGAAACAACTAGCTAAGCACCTACAATTTTCAGCCAACATCTGCATTCCATCTGTAAGCAACTCATGTTAGAAAAGGTCTACACTTTGTCAGGATAATAGGGCTTGTAGTCCCTTCCATAGTATTGTATTGGTTCGCAGTTTTCCCCTTTAAGAGTTCTTCTGTGCTGTGTCCCAGGTGTATCAGATCACAGAGTGACTCAGCAGTTCTCAACTATTTTAGGAGTGCTATCAGTTGAGCATTGAGAGGGGATGAGGGAGTGTGTGTTGGAACAGCAAGAGGAAAGGATTCCTATGTTCCATGTTTTGCTGGCTTATTGCTTTGGCTAGCTTACTGATTCAACTGAACCTCTTGACTAGAACTGCTAATTGGGCTCACTACTATCTCTGGCTGTTCCTGTGAAGAGGACTGGTGGCTTTTGCCTATGCCACCAAGATACAGCTAACTACTGCCTGGAGGTAACCTTTGCAAAAGACTATTTGCTTTGAATGCTTGCTTGGACAATTCTTATCTGTTTTGGACTGCTGCCAATGTTGCTGAGAGCCGTTATCTTAAGCCTGTGTTTTTCTCTTGTGTTTTGCCAAACTGAAGTAAAGTGTCTTTCTTTTGCCTTTTACTGCCTGCTTGTCTGTGTGAGATTCATCCCAGCTGATGCTGCGTGCCCACAGCTTTGCCGCTTTGCCCTGCTATACACAGACAAGCCACATTAGTGTACCCCCAGCGTACCCCAATACCCCAACACACTTCCCTTATTCTTTCTGTCAAAGGGCCTAATTTCATGATAGTGAATCATGGCACTCCAGGTGTTCCTGGACTTCAATTCCCAGAAACCCAAATCTCTGAATCCACACAAATGGGTTTACTATGCATATGCAGAATTGAAGTTCAAGAACACCTAGAGTGCCAAGGTTTGCCATCACTGGCCTAAGTGATCAATTTGAAAATCTTGAGAAACTTAGCAAGAGTGTTCTGCTACCCAACTAATTCATCCTCTGAAGCTAAAACATTTTTTGCTTATATATATGAGATTATCACTAGACCACCCTTTCACCTTATTGCTGGATCATCCTTATTAATAAAATGAATGGCAGAGGTGAGACCAGAGAAAGGAAAATCAGCAGAGGCAGGATCAAAAGAAAGAAGAAGGGCTGTGGGCTGGAAAGTGACTTGGATCACGTCTAATATGAACATAACACCAACTGGGAATCCTACCCTTAATCTAAATAGTCTGTCCTTGTTAATCAGCACAATTTTTTTTAGCACTGAGAGGCAGGTCTGTAATTTCTCACTGTGGGAACACTTCCGTATTCTATGTTTGCTTTGACAGATAAATGAAAAAGCAAAGAACAGCATTGGGACTCTGAAATGACATTTAATTTTAAATTTAACAATCAATAGAGACCAAGTTTTTTTCCCCAATGCCATCATTACGTCTTCATGTGGGGCCCGATGTGGGCCGAAGGGTCCTGGAGGAGACTGGTCAAGCAAGTCACGTGAGGCAAGATGGAGCGAAGACCAGTGTTTATTGATGACAAATCAGAACCTTTTATGCCTGCCTGATCTGGCTGCGTGCATACGTTGCACGTAGCGATACAGAGGAAGCCCTGAGTCTGCACATCATGTTTACACAAGTTAATTGGGGAAGTCTTCACTGGGGGAAGTTTCTTATTTAGCTAATTAACTACCGGGGACATGCATTGTTCCTCGCTATCAGGAGCAAACAGGTGGCCGAAGTTGACTCTCAGGCTTTAGGGCTTCTGCGGATGCGAGATTACCCATTACATGCCTATCGAGTTAACCATCTGTGATCTTTAGCTCTCTATTGTCCTAGCTGCCTGTCAGGTCAGCAATAGGTGAATCAAACTATATCTAATATTCCACTCCCCAATTTCTGTCCCCTCAAAACCAACAGCTCGAAGGAGTTTTCTCCCATAACTGGGGTTCTGTCAGGGACAGCTGAGCAAATTGTGTGCGCAGAATCCACATTCATGTTTATGGCATATTTCTTATTCAGATTCTGTTTTCTGATAATCTGAGCCCAAAAAATTATTTTTATACCTGTTAAACAACTTGTCGGGGTTTTAATAAAATGCTTTTGATGTGTAAGGTTTATAGCACGTACTAGGAATAGTTAATATATAGTGCTTGTGGTGTCCAACATCAAAACTGAAGTGCCTAATTTCTGCCTTTCCATTTTGTCAGTAAGAAGATTTATAATAGGAAGACAAAACCATCCTCCTTCTATCTAGACATGAACGAGCTGGCTACATACTGGGGATATGATGATAACCCAAGGAAGTGAGTTTTATTACATAGCAGTTTTAATGCCCATCTGAAAAATGGTGTCCTAGTTTCCTCAAAATGAAATGGACAAGCACTCGGTTGTAATGACTAAACACTGGACTGTTCAGCTGCATGGCCTGCAATAAATGACACAATCCCTGTCCAATGTATAGGATGGCAACTTTGTTGGCAAGGGGAAGGGAAGAGACCTTGAATGGAAGATGAAAGCAAGGCAAAAGGATTATCATATCCTGCCATTCTGCAGTGGAGCCTCCAAGGCTCCTTTCCATGAAAACCTTAAGCTGAGTTTGTGGAAACTATAAACTGAGCAGAATGTGGTTTTTTTTCTGATTTGGAATTCCTGAAGCACAAGGGCTGTGGTGGCTTAGTGGTTAAGAAGCTCGCTTTGTTAGTTGGAAGGCTGGCAGGTTGGCAGTTTGAGACCTGGGTACTGCATGATGGATTGAGCGCCCGTCTCTGTCACAGTTCCTGGGAACATGAAAGGAGCTTAATTCAGGTGTCCTCTGAGCAGAGTTTCTTCTGCAAAAATCCTTTCAACCCAGAATAATAATAATAATAATAATAATAATAATAATAATAATAATAATAATAATAATAATAATAATAATAATAATAATAATAATAATAATAATAATAATAATAATAATAATAATCTGAAGCACAAAGCAACATTACAGTATTCAGTCAGATATGGCTGAGTTGAAAATAGTGTTGTGGCATATAGTTACACAATGGAGAGTGAGGCAATTATTAAGTTATGAATTGTTTGCAAGTTCACCCCGAAGCTCCCCTCATGCTCGACACACTGCCCGGCCAATTGATTAAACAGGATGGTTATTCAGCTTAGTTACAAGAAAATATACAGAAGGTTTTCTTCTATTACAGCTAGGTACTTGGGAAAATAGTAGTACTGTAGCACAAAGAGTGCTCAAAATGACAGTACACTGTACCTTCATCAACAAACCAACAAACACAGCAAGCAGAAGCGAGGGATTATGGTCAGGCAATCAAATTTTAGGCAGACAGGGGCTTTTCTGATTCGCTAGGAAAACAAACATGCAGACATGTAAGTCTTGGTAACTAACAGAAACTCCCTCCTTCTCAGGATTAATTGTTAACCTATTGCATGCTGAATTTGCCACATTCCCAACAAAGAGTAAACACTTCCTTACTTCATTATTCCACTCCTCCATCCTTAACTTATTTTGGGATAGAAGTAAGATAGCAGATCGCAACATGGTTTCTGATTAGTTCTGCCTATGTGAGCTGGGTGTCCCTGATAAGTATAACATATGTTTTTACAGATACCATCATACTGCTCCTATCAACACATTTTTCTGTCTACGAGAAGGTTTGGCACTTCTTGCAGAAAAGGTTAGTCATGCAGGAGATGGTAAGGCAGGTGGACTAAAGAAGGTGGGAGGAATGGAGAGGGAAGACAAATCCTGTGATACTATTATTTTCTCCTTCTTGAACGCAATTAGAAATGGGAATTTTTAGGCCAATGCCATTTCCCCTTAACTGGAAACAAAATGAGAAATCTTTGGTGACACCTAGCTCACTTTCTTGTTGCGGATATCTGCCGCTAGGCGGCGCTTAGGTCCCGGAGGAGACTGATCAATAAGCGATACGAGGCAAGGAGTCAGGATCAGATCAGTGCTTTATTGGAAAATACACACACCTTTTATAGGTCAGAAGGCAGGTAGAAAAAACCGTCACCAGTGATTCAATCAAGCTACCTGTTTACTCAGGTTAATTGGGAAAACTCTTCAGGGGAAGTTAATTATGACAGGTAAACATTTGACAGGGGAAGCCCTATTGTTTCGGGCTTACCGGCTGGGCAAACATGGTCCCTGTTTGCGCCCGAGATTAGCGCCAAGCCAGGGGGAAGAATGTTTACCTAATTATACACAGGAGATGCAGGAGATAGCGTTCTGCCTGTCTGGCAGAGCCGCTGGTCAGGTCACGTTAATTGGGTGAATCAAACCCTATAGCCCTATAATTTATTCACCCCCCTTGATATGGCTGCCCACAGAAGCCACCGCCAGGAGCCTTCTCACCCAAGCGGCCTCTGCCTGGCCGTCCCATGCCCAAAGGGGCACGGGGAAACCATACTTTCTAAATTAGCCCTTTGTTTGTCTGACATTGGTGTGGGATGTGGCAGAAATAAAATGGGAAAAGTGCTGTACCAACTTGGGGCCAGTTGCCATTTAAGTAACAAACCTGCCATTTTCAGATATTAAATTGTTAAATTTGCTGTTTATACTACTATATGCTAGTACCGTATACGAACATGTTTTTTTCCCCTCTCTACTTAGGGGCTAGAAGATTCTTGGAGAATTCATAAGGAAAACA
The DNA here is from genome assembly GCA_035047345.1 of Bradypodion ventrale. Taxonomy (NCBI): domain Eukaryota; kingdom Metazoa; phylum Chordata; class Lepidosauria; order Squamata; family Chamaeleonidae; genus Bradypodion; species Bradypodion ventrale. The sequence continues at coordinate 68,856,886 of JAWDJE010000003.1, read as the reverse complement.
GCCTGTATTTGTGTGCAGGGCTGCAGAAGTTAGGCCTCAAACTCTATGTGAAAGAACCGGTATGACCAAAACAACAACCAGGGCTGTAGAATGTTGGCCAATTAAAATTTACTACAATGGGCAAGAAAGATTGTGCATGTTATATCATACATGCACAATACATACATATATAGTGCCAGGGATATTCTCTCTGTGTGTATGTGTGTTAAAGGCACTGAAGACTAACAAAACAACAATTACAAGGATCTCTGCTATTTGTTGAAGAATCTCAGTATTTATTGTATACTAGCAAGGGTTGCCCGGCGTTGCTGGGCTTTCCCCCCCCGTGTGTTTTAATAAAAAATGAACCAATTTTATTTTTGCAATAGTTTTACATTGTGTTGGAAGGTTAAATTGTGTTAATTTTTTTTAAAAATTGCTTAGTCTGTAATTTTAATTTTTAAAATGTTTATTTATGTAAAATTTGTTTGGCTTGGCTGTTATTAACTGTGATCTGCTTTTTTGGGTTTTTTTGAGGATTAATAAAAGAAGAAAGTATGATATAATTTTTTCAAATTGTTTTATGTAAGCGAATAATGTTTTAGTTTTTTGAATGTTTTTAATTAGTTGTACCGTAGGTAATAATTTTAATAATGTAAAAGTAAATGTTTTTTACATTCAATGTTTTTAAAATGTGTTTAGATGTTTTGAGTTTAAATTTGAGTTATAACTCAGCACAGGATTTTTAAAAGTTTCTATTGTATTTTATTGACATATATTTGTGATTTGTGTGAAAGTGTGTTTAGTGTAATTTTTTTACTTGTTTTTATTGGTGTGACCTTTTGTGTAAAATTGTGAATTTGTGTTTTGTTTGGGGCTGTTGTGTGTTTTTGAATTGTTTTTACTATTGTGGCCAGCAGGTGGTGCTGGTAGGGGTTATTGTATTTTGACTGTTTTTTCTCTCCTGGCCTCTGGGTGGAGCTTCTTCTGGTAAGTAGTGTCTTTCTTTATTCATTTCTTTTCCAGTCCTGGTGGAGGTAGCACCTCTTTTGGTAAGTTTGCTTGTTTTCTTTCTTTTGTGTGTGTGTGTGGGCGGGGGGGGAGGGGGGTTGGAATTTGTATTTTTTGTCTGTTTGTTTTGTTTTTGATTGTGTTTTTGTTTACTTCATATTGTTTTTGGTGTTTTTGTTTTTGTGTATTTTTGGATGTGTTTGAGTGCTTTTAAAAATTATTTATTTGGTGGTGGGGAAGGTACGTGGTCATTGGGGGTTAGGAAGGGTGGGCTAGGTGGTGGGGAGGGGGGCATGGTCATTGGGGGTTAGGAAGGGTGGGCTAGGTGGTGGGGAGGGGGGCTTTATTGTGTTATGGTGCTTTGTTTGTGTGGAGTCGTGAAAGTAGATCGGGGTTTCCCCTTTAATATCAGTGGGTGGGAGGTTGCGACCCCCCTCTCCGCTGGCTCCCCTGGGGTTGGGAGGTTTGTGGGGACAAAAGAGGTATGTCCCCCCAACTCTTCTGGACCCAGTAGACCAGGCAGAGTGGATCGATTCCCTCCCCCCCTCCTTAAAACAACTCCGTTTTTAAAGAGAAGAAAAGACGGAGTTGTTTTAAGGAGGGGGGTGGGAATCGATCCCCTCTCCCTGGTGTCCTGAGTCCAGAAGGGTTTGGGAAACATACCCCTTTTGTTCCCACAAACCTCCCAACCCTAGGGTAGCCAGCGGAGAGGGGGATCGCAACCCCCACCCACTGATATTAAAGGGGAAACTCCAGTCGGGACCTTCAGGCGCTGTTGGTGAGGGAAAGAAAGCCGGCTGGTGTTTGCTTGGCTGTTAGGCGGTGAGTTGTTTTTCTTTTTCATTTTTCGGGCGCCGGTTTCCTCAGCGTTCTGCGCGCTCATGGCGCGCAGGACGCTGGGGCTTGTAGTAATGGTTTGGTGCTTTGTGTTTGTGCTGCGTTTTTTTTAAAATGCTTTTCTTTTGATTGGCTGTGGCGCGTTTCCGAACGCTGCGCCGTGCGAGAGCCTCTCAGCCTGATTGGCTCTGGCGCGGCGCGGCGCAAGGAATGTTGGGAAGTGAAGTTGTTTCCCTTTCTTCGCGTTTGTGGGGCTGTTGCCCCACTGCCGGTTTTCTCAATCCTTCGTTGACCTGCGTACCCAGATCGGCCGTGTGCACGAAGGGTGAGTGCAGGCAAGTAGGGCGAGGCATAGCAACCTATAGCCAGTTCCAATGGTTAACCCTTGGATTTATAGGTTAAGATTATGTAACTTGTATAAGATGGGCTACCATCTTACAAAGACTGACGAGATGGACTTGCAAAATGAGGAAATGGAAATAATTCCATAAGAAAAAAGTCGGATAAGAATTAGATCAAGGCTGGATAAATTTGGTTCAACATTTGCCTGCTCATTGTGGCTGAATATAAAGTGGTTGCAGTAGAAACACCCGTTTCACTTTCATCTCCATTGAGCTGTGGTTTTCTTCAACATCTGTTTTGAGCAGAAATCAGAGTAGGACACAAATGTGGACACAGGATTTTTGAAATTTATTTATTTATTTATTTATTCAATCGACATGCAACTCTGGGCGGTGCACATAAAATCCCCAACATTAAACAATTTTAAAAAATCAGAACTTAACTCTCAGGAATATAATATACCAAAATATCAAGTTCTTCTTCCATGTCTAGGCCAGACATGAAACTGCCAAAATGAAGGCACCTTTTGGTGAATTCATTCTGCAGCTCCTTTTGACTGACCTAGTGTGAGAAAGATTAGTCGGCAACAGAAGGTTGTCGTTACCAAGACACGCCCAATTGTGGTTCAAAAATACCACAACCTTCAAGGAGGCTCTTTCTGTGTACCTCAATAACAAGTTGAAAAACCAGAGAGTTGCTCAGTAGATTCTGGTTTAAACTAATAAGTCTCCCAGTTTTTGAATGCATGCTGCTGCTGCTACTGTGTTGGGATTCTGTTCGTGTGCCATCCACTTCACTGCACAACAGTTCCCCTGAAGGATCTCTGGCATGGTCTTGGACTATTTCAGGTTTTATAGCGGTAGGTTATCCGTTGCCAGCTTGCTGGGCCTATCGCAACTTTACCCCTCCATGCCCGGCAGAGGCTACTAGAAGTGCCAGAGCAAGATAAGGAGAGAAATATTGGATTGGTGGTCTTTAATCCAGATTTGCTACAAATCTTTGCTGACAACTCAAGAATTTGCTCAAAGCAGGCATGTGGGTTATCTTCTGTTTTGTAGGAAGCAAGGCTTCCAACAATTACCACTGTTTTGGTGCCTAAGGGATATGACTGGAAAGAAATAACTGAATATATTATGAAAAACCATGGGATTGAAGTTTCAGGAGGCCTCGGTGGTTCAGCAGGAAAGGTAGGTACAGGCTTCTGTCAAGAAACATAAATATACTGAGATAATTCTCATTTTTGTAGACTTTGCTGTTTGATTTCTGGTACAACAGCAGAACTATTAAGTATTACAGGACTCTGTGGACACAGCTATTAATTCCAAATTCAGTAGCTCAGGATTATTAATTCACATTCTCAAAATGTATAGCCTGTAAAAAGCTAGCCAGCTGGTTAGAATGCAGCTTTCCCCCTCCCCAATATTTAAGTTTTGTACATGAAGGAGTGGAACAGTCTAACATGCAAACCTAAAGAAACCCTCTGAAGCAGAGGAGTCCAAGGAGGGACAAATAGCAATTAGACTTCTATACCACCTCATAGCACCTAGTGTACTCTCTGGGTGGTTCACAAGGTAATTAGCATTTTGCCCCCAACTTGCTAGGTACTCATTTTATCGACCTCAGAAAGACTGGGTCAACCTTGTGTTCTGTCAGGATCAAACTCACAATGCCTTGGGTGCAGTACAGTAGTTTAGCCACCACACCACCAGGGCTCCTGACAATAGTGTATCAAGTCAATTCTGAATTATGGTGATCCTTTCCAGGATTTTCTAGGTAGAGAAAACACTGAAGTGGTTTGCCATGCCCCTTTCTTGGGAGCACTCTGGGACTATGCAGTTTGCCCAGTGCCACACAAGCTGGCTGCTCTGCCTGGAGGGACCACGGGGAATCAAACTCCCAACCTTCGGCTCTGCAGCAAAATAACTAAACCACTGAGCTATCCAGCCAGCTCTGATAGCATTTAGACTTATACAGCACTTGGTGCACTCTCTGGGCAGTTCACAAGGTAATTAGCATTTTGTCCCCAACATGCTGGGTACTTATTTACCAACCTTGGAAAGATGGGAGGCTGAGTCAACCTGCAGTACAGCAGTTTAACCACTGCCCCACCAGGGTTCTTACAAATCACCTAACAATCTTACGTAGTTCAACTGTAAGTCCAAGTCTACATGGTAATTTCCATTTACAGAAAGCTCAGGCTTTCTGTAAACGTTGTTTTCAAAAATGTTTTTTCGTCACCAGGTTCTTCGGATAGGACTGATGGGTTACAACTCCACTAAATTCAACGTGGACAGAGTGCTCCGTGCCCTGGAAGATGCACTCCAGCATTGCCTCAAGAATAAACTATGAGATCTTAAACCATTTGTTCAGAGAAAATGGTTCATCTCTTCCTTTGCCCTCTTTCAATTTGTTTTGGAGAAGTATGGCCCTTCCCCCTCCTCCTCCCCGCTCCACAATGTCTGTAGCGCTATAGCTTACAGTTCATAGGCACTGAACTTCATTTTCATTGCATATTATTCTGTGGACAGAATTACGTGAAATATCTGCAAATTCTCCTGAAAGGCTGACATTCTCTTTGTTTTTCCTCACAATGATTTATTGTGTAAGCTGGTATATCTCTGCAAACTTGCATTTGCTTTGGGTGCTATATAGATACGAGTTGACTTATGTTCTACAAATAAAACATCACCTCTTTTAGGGTACATCTTCTGGTGCTCATTATGGTGTTGGAATCTTGCTTTCATCCCTTTGGGCTCTAGGAGGGTCAAGAGTATTGGGGAAAACATATTCAATTTGGCACCCTTGCTGAATGGCTGACAGATTTTACCAATTTTTGAGAGTTCAGTATTGTTTTGTTTGTTTTTTAATTACAACTGTGCTTTTTGGACAAACTCCACTATTTTACTGTTGATGATGAGGGGGAAGTGTTGATTTTTCTGCTCTTATGCAGAGCAAACAATCTTGCAATAGTTGGTTTGTTCAGTGGGTTGTCTTGATACAGTTTCATTAAGAATGAAAAAAACTAATTAACTGTAACAGCTTCCCCTCTTTGCAATCATTGCTGCAACTATTAAAATGAGTCAGAAGTTACTAGTTACATCCTTCTTTCACGTCATATTTTCAAACTTCTTTCAATAGAAAAAACAAAAACAAAAAAGGATCTAACTTTATCCATTGATGCTATTATGCTTACTAGACTAATAGTATTTTTACTCAGAGGGACTATATAAACACTGGCACCTATGTAGCAGCTACTGTTTTCCATGTTTTAAGTTTTCGCTCTAATTAAGTATAGCTTAGTTCAACACTTCTAACATGATACTGAAGAACAAATACTATGCCTCCAACATCAGTTCACTTTGGACTACATCCAGCCATAAAATATTAACCCACACAATCCGATTTTGTAACTCTTATGTGGCTCTCGTTTCTATCCTGTTCCACACTTTCTTTTGTGGCAGGCTTGAAACCAATAAGGTGGACACTGCTGGCCCAGATCAAGGATTCAACCAGCACAGCAACTTGACCACTTAATAAACTCTTCTTCCAACTGGGCATCAACCAGTAATACTGGCAGAGCCACCTTCCTCACTTTTGTTCTCTGCTTGTTAAAATTATATAGTACGAAATACACAAGTTCAGCAGCGATGTAAACAGAATAAGCTACATCAGAACATAGTGAACCAGAACATTTTTGGTCTCTTCTAAAACACTGAAAGTTCTAAGTGTTGGATCTGGGCCGCGAAGCGGGTTGCACAAGCTGAATCGGAACCGCGAAGCAGCTGTTGGGTCCCGGAGGAGACTGGTCAAGCAATGAGACATGAGGCAAGATGGAGCGAAGACCAGTGATTTAATGAAGGCAAATCATCAGTATTTATCATGTAGAGGCTGCATGTAAAAGCATCGCGATCTGCAGAACTCACACTCCGTGTTTACACAAGTTAATTGGGGAAGTCTACAGGGGAAGTCAATTAACTAACTTAATTAATGGCAGGGGAAATACATTGTTCCATGTTATCCGGGGTAAACATGTGGCTGGTATTGGTTCTAGGGTTTAAGGTAATCCGCAGTCGCGAGATTGCCTATTACGCACCTAACACGTTAGTCATTAGCTCTCTGTTGACCAAGCAGTTTGTCAGATCAGCTAGTGATGAATTAAACCCTATCTAATATTCCGCTCCCCCAATTTCTGTCCCTTCAGGAACCCCTGGCAACGAGGTGATCACCCATCACCGGGGTTCTGTCAGGGCCAGTATACCAATTGTGTGTGCAGATCCCACTCTCCCCCTTTATTTGTTTAGTTGGACCTGACAGACGGCTCGGTGTAGGAGCGGCATCAGCTGACGTGGTGTGAGGACATTCCGGGGTTCTCTCCATGGGGGACATCTTGACATCAGTGAGGGAATACATAGCATGAAACAACACACAGTCGTTCCCAGTATTATCACCCCCACAATCACCTTGAGTGTCGTTTCTAGCCAACCCCACGGGAACCAATACCATAACGAATTCCACCACGCCCACATAGCATCTTCCTTGATGTTTTTAACCAAGGTATGAAGGTCTGTGAGTTCACTCTGTACCTTGCGTGTGTTGTCTGTGAGGTTAAAACAACACATGCCATGGACAGACTCGCAACCCAAATGATGTAACAGTAGGAGGTAATCGATAGCTGCTCGATTATCCAATATGGCATGGCGAAGCTCCGTCTGCTCTTGATTAAGCAGCGCTATCACCGAGGAGGTGTGGTTAATGGCTTTTGCCAAAGTGCAAGCCAATTGACCAATTCTCCGAGCATTGCCTACGGCTAAGCCTGGCATGCCAAACAAGCTGACGGCTAAAGAAACATACTCAGCTTTACTCAGAATCCTGATGTTGCTATCACATGAACTGTCTAACTGGGTGGCACGAGCGTGCCGTATATGGGAAGGTACATTGATGCTTGGGGCAACCATGTCTCTAGTGGGAAGCAACAATGTCAAACGACTGATACAGCAAAGGGAATCAGATACATTTGCAGGAATGTAGTTCCAAGTATACTGGTTACATGTAAAAAACCATCCTGAAGGCAGGGTAACACAAGCGTACATTGAGTTAATAGTCTCTGGGTTATTACAAGTCCAATTGCTGTTGCCGGGGTCGAGGCAACGGCGCTGTGGCCCTTCGACCGCGGAACAGCCAGTCATGCGGGCACAAGTAGAGTTCGGGCTGACCGCCACTCGGGGAGTATAGAGAGTGGCCGCATCAGCCGGTAAGACTTTCGTGACCTGAGTTCCCCAGTGTGCGTACGTTGAAAAGGCAGTCTTGTAAAACTGACCAAATATCCGCTTCACCAACCAGTCACCGTTCCTGATGTGCGCATCTGGGGAGTGACACACCAGGATGAGACAAGTGCTCAGAATAGAGGCAGAAGCGGTGGCCTGCCTCAGGCAAAAATCAGACTGATTGACGAGGTTCGCCAATCTTTCCCAAACGTTGTACTGCATCCGGGCAGAGAGATCTCCGCCTGGCATCAGGTTGTTGGCTTCCAGTGAAGCTGCTTGAATGCCTCCCCCCGCAAGCAGGGAAAGGATTAAGATGATGGTGGTCATCATGGAATTAGCTGTAATCAGGGAAAAGGCTGCAATCAGGATGTTCTCCGGTGTCGGCTCCTTGTCCTCCCGCCGAACGGTGTCCGCCGCCTCCTGGCACAGGGACTTGGCCACCCCCCAGGTGATCTTCGGCGCTGTCATCTGCTGTCGCCTCCTCCTCCACTTGGCTCTCCCTGTCAGAGTTAGTTCCTCCATCTCCAGGATCGGGTCTGGAACTGCCTGGGTCCACGCCATTGGACTCGAAGTGAGGCTTGACACACCGGGCTGGAATCCAGATGACGCCTGTAGGAGACATAATTGCAGCATACCCTCTTCCCCATGTTTTGAGTGGCGCCGGGCCCTTCCAGGAAGGATCCAGTGGCACTCGGTAATGCACCATCGGCCGTGGGAGAGCCTCCGTGCGATGGAAGTGCCTCTCCTGCGGAGTGTAATCTGAAAAAACATTAAGGTGATTGTACATAAACAATACCTTGTTCAGACAATGTTGTGTCTGACCCTGATTTTTGGGGAGGGCTGGTGGTTCCCCCCTTTCTGTTTGTTTGTCAATGTAGGACTTAAGCATCCGATTGACCCGTTCCACAATCGCTTGCCCTTGCGGATTGTACGGAACGCCAAAGGTGTGCTTAGTGTCCCAGGTGGCCATGAAGGTGGCCAGCTGCTTGGAGCTATAAGCCGGACCATTATCGGTTTTCACGTGCTGTGGTTTGCCCATGGCCGCGAAGCAGGAAAGGAGATGCTGCTCCACATGGGAAGCCGTCTCTCTCTTCTGTGCTGTAGCCCAAACGAACTGTGAAAAAGTATCAATGCAAACGTGCATGTACTGCCATCTGCCAAACTGCGGAACATGTGTGACGTCCATCTGCCACACCTGGTTGGCCTCTGTCTCTCGTGGGTTGACCCCCCACGAGGGCCCCCCTACCGCCCCTGCACAATGTGGACAGGAACGGACTATGCCTTGGGCTTGGGAAAGTGGCAGGTTGAACTGCCGTGCAAGTGCTTTGGCATTCTGATGAAAGGATGCGTGACTTTGAATTGGAGTTGTGAAGACTCCCAAAACTGACCGTTGCTGAATTTCCTTTGCGGCTGCATCCGCTCTGCTATTGCCCACGGAAATCAGACCAGGCAAGTCCTGTTGACTTCTGATGTGGGCTATATAGAGCGCTTCGGTGCGGTTCCACAAGTGAAATTGAGTTGTGAGGAAAAGACTCAACAAATTCTTGTCTATCGCGGGAGTGATGTATGCTCCCGGTTGACTGTGAAGCAAATTCCTAACATACTGGCTGTCAGTAATTATGTTCAGGTGTTCTTTGGCAAAGGTGCACAAGGCGAGGTTCACTGCTGCTAATTCTGCCCGCTGCGTGGATTTCTGCGGAAGAGTTAGAAGCGTGCACCAAGCCTGGCCCTCTTGCCAAGTAAGAACACCATATGTACGACCCCCATCAGTGAAAACTGTCCACCTGAAGTGGAACCAGTGACATTAACTCACACAAACTGACTGTCTGCGTTTGAAGCGAGACAAGTCTGGGGTCTTTCGACAAATGGTATGCCAAACATCCAGTGAATTCTTCCAATGCAATCGGAAGCGAGTCACCGAGCTGCATCAGTTGCTGAATTTGCTCTTTTGTGAATGGGACCACGATTTTTGCTAAATTGTGCCCTGAGATGTCCCTTGCTCTCAGCCTTCCTCAGTAAATCACTGCGGAGACCAGTTCCTGGGGAGGAACGATGTTTCGGGAAGAGGTGTGTAGTAGATACACCCATTCCACGATACTCGCCCCTAGGGCTCCGGTAAACATGGATCTGGTCCGGACAATGTACAGGTTTAGAGTCGGAGCATATGGCCCCTGACTAATCCTGTCCACCCATCTCTGGCTGAGAACTTGGTTGACCTTTTCGAGAGTCAAGCGCGCCTCTCGAGGAATGTGTATTCGGTCTGCCGGCTGCTTACTTAGCGTTAGCAGTGAGAAGAGCGGCCTTAAAAGGTCCGTATCTAGCCTAAAATACGGTCTGGTCCAATTAATATTCCCCAGAATCTGTTGCAATTCTACAAGGGTGACTGAATCTTTTAAGTTGGTCTGTGGCAAAACTGGTGCTGCGAAAGAACGGAGAAGCCGAAGGCCTAAGTATGAAAATGGCTCGGTTCTCTGAACTTTCTCCGGGGCAATGAGTAACCCTTTTTCCCCCAGAGTGGCCTGGAGGTTTTTAAACATTTCGCTGCCGAGTTGCGGCGCTGCGACCAGGATGTCATCCATGAAATGGCACACTAAGACTGTGGGGTGAAGGTTTTGGAACTTTTCCAGTGCATTGTGAACGTAAATTTGGCACAGGGTGGGCGAGTTGAGCATCCCCTGTGGCAAATATTTCCATGCGTAACGTTGCGTAGGCTCTCTGTGGTTCACGACTGGCACTGTAAAAGCGAACCTTTCCCAATCCCTAGCATCTAAGGGAATTGTATAAAAACAACCTTTTGAGTCTACAACCAAGATCTCCCAACCCTCGGGGATCATGTTCGGATTCGGGATGCCGCATTGAAGCGGACCCATTGGCTGGATACATTTATTGATCTCTCTGAGATCGTGAAGGAGTCGCCACTTCCCAGACTTTTTCTTGATAACAAATATGGGCAAATTCCAAGGACTGGTGGACAGTTCTATATGTTCTGCGTCTAGCTGCTCTTTCACCAGCTGTTTCAGGGCAACAAATTTCTCCCCTACTACTGGCCATTGTTCTACCCAGACTGGCGTGTTGGTCAGCCATTTAAGCGATAGAGCCATTACCCGAAGGTAAGAGTGGCACGGTACTGCTGCAGAATGTCTCGCTCCCAAAGTTTGACGTGCACGTCCAAAATGTGCGGCTGGATGACCGCCGTGCCGTCAGCTTCGGGGATCGTGACTTCTACCCAATCCTGGCTTCTAAACGCTTCTTGAACACCGCCTACCCCCCACACATCGGAGACCGGCTCGAGAGCCCACTCACGTGGCCACTGACTCTGGCTGACCACGCTGACATCAGCTCCGGTATCTAGCAGCCCATCAAAAGGTTTTTTATTTAAAAATACCTTTATGACTGGCCGCCGCTTCCACTCTATGTTGGCTTCCACTGCCGCTAAGACCTGGTATCTTTGCACTGCCCCTTCTGCGCTCGAGCGGTCTTCCGACCCAGACTCTGAGCTGTCCCTGAGCCTTTCCTGGCTGCCTGCTGGCGAGTTACAAGGAACCATGATCAGTTGCGCTAACGTGTCTCCCTTGTGAATGGTTTGGGGTAGGTGTGTCCAGAGCTGAACCTGGAGAAAACCCGAAAAATTGGAGCCAATGGCTCCTGGAATTACAAGAATTCCTCGCGTTCCTGCAATACTACAGGGCAAAACTAAACCTACATAGCCTTTAGGCAGGGGTCCCATGTATTAGGAATCAACCAGATAGACAGTGCCTGGCAAGTCACATGTGACTTCTGACTGGCAAGTCAAATCTAGTCCCCCACTGCCTTTGGGGCTGGCCTGCACCTCCGGAATGCAGGGAATATGACCAGAATTTAATCCAGCTCTGGCTCTCCCAGAGCGATTGAGGTCTCTGTTTGGACCGGGGCCAGAGACAAACCCGCGCTCCGGTTCCCCGAATTCGGGCAGTTCCTGGCCCAGAGGAAGCCTTTATTGCACCTTGGACATGGGGTGGTCGGAGTCTTGGGACAGCTGGCATTTTGGCCGCCGCCCTTGGTGGATTGGCATTCCCTAGCAAAATGACCGATCTTGCCACAATTGTGACATGCTCCTTTGGTCCTGTTCTTGGGTTTCCTACCGCCTTGTACCACCGCTGCCAACAGACCCATTTTGTAGGAATCTGTACCAACGTCAGCACAAGCCCTAATCATGTCCGTGAGAGTCAGATCGGGTCGATTGCCCAGTGACTGCAAGATCTTACAGCAGTCAAGGTTGGCGTTGTCTTTTGCCAATTTCATCATGAGCTCCTGTTGGGCTTGCTCATTGTCAATCTGTTTACTGACTGCTTCCTCCAGTCTATTGATAAAGTCCATGTAGGACTCCTGGGCACCCTGTTTGACTGCTGTGTAATTTTTGGCTGCTTTGCCAGCTGCTGGGACCTTGAGATAAGCCCTGAAGGCTGTCTCAGCTGCCAAATGAAGGGTGGCGATTGGCAAGGCGGTCAGGGATTACTGCTCCGCCCATCCTGGCAGCCCTTGCCTGCACTTTGAGATGATACTCGCTGTCCCATAGCAAATACTGGCTGGGGTTGAGCATCATTTGCATGACAGCTTTCCAGTCGTACGGAATGAGCATCATGGTTTCGCACACTTGCTGAAGCGTGCCCCTGGTGAAGTGACTCTGAAGTCCTGTCTCCGTGATTGCCTTCCGTATAGCCATAAGTAGCTTGTACAGAACTGGCGAATGGACTGCTTGCTTCTATGCGAACTGGGCATATCTGCCTAAGCTCAGGTAGTTCTTCTGCTGGCAACTCCCTTACTGATTTCTTCCTCAACCATGCGCTGGATGGAACTCTTGGTAGCTTGGGAACCTGTAACTGTCAGAGAAGCACCAGCGCTTCTCATTCCATGCATTCCTTCAGTGACATCTGCAGCTGTCACTGAGGGAAAGCTCCCTACACTACCCTGCTTGAGCTGAAATGACGGATAGAGAGCCGTTGGGCTGATGGCTCTGACTGCGCTGGGGGTTCCTGGGTCTCTATCCGGACTGGGTCTACCTCTGCTAAGAGCTTCCTACACTTGCTCCACGTGCTGATTATGCTATCTGGAGCTCTAGGGGCTTGCTGAATGCAGGCTCCTATCCTATCCCAAAGTTGGAGGTTAAGCATGCCTGTTTCTGGATAAAGCAGACAATTATCCCCCAAGTACACCAAAAGATCCGCTAACTGGGCGCTGTGAATGCGTGTATGGGATACCCCGGCCAGGGCCTTGAGTTCCATTAAGTGAACTCTCTGGTTAGTGGTCGGACATTGCCTCTGAGGACAAGTCCCCATATTACCTGCCAGTCCTTTGAAGTTTTCCTCCTCGGGACGAAGCAACGCGTCTGAGTTTAGGTAACAGGTCTGGCGTGACGAACCTCTGGGAAGGAACTCAGAATGTGGGCTGCTGCCACAGGCCCTCGGCGGCCTCTGCGCTGAAGTCAGGGTTTCACAGCTGACCCTGAGCAGAACGCGTTTCCGCAGAGCAAGCTGCCTCAGAGCTTTGGAGCGTGCTCTGCCTCTCTGGAATGCCTCGCAGCGTAGCTGTCACTCAGATCGGATGGCTTTCCGACCAGAGCTGCCACGCTGTCCTCCGGGACGATTCGGACAAGGTTCTGGCGTAGAACCAGACTGCGAAGATCGCTTACTCACGAGTAGAATCATGTTGGGGTCACCATATGTTGGATCTGGGCCGCGAAGCGGGTTGCGCAAGCTGAATCGGAACCGCAAAGTGGCTGTTGGGTCCCGGAGGAGACTGGTCAAGCAATGAGACACGAGGCAAGATGGAGCGAAGACCAGTGATTTAATGAAGGCAAATCATCAGTATTTATCATGTACAGGCTGCATGTAAAAGCATCGCAATCTGCAGAACTCACACTCCATGTTTATAAAAGTTAATTGGGGAAGTCTACAGGGGAAGTTAATTAACTTAATTAACGGCAGGGGAAATACATTGTTCCATGTTATCCGGGGTAAACATGTGGCTGGTATTGGTTCTAGGGCTTAAGGTAATTCGCAGGCGCAAGTTTGCCTATTACGCACCTAACACGTTAGTCATTAGCTCTCTGTTGACCGAGCAGTTTGTCAGATCAGCTAGTGATGAATTAAACCCTATCTAATATTCCGCTCCCCCAATTTCTGTCCCTTCAGGAACCCCTGGCAACGAGGTGATCACCCATCACCGGGGTTCTGTCAGGGCCAGTATACCAAATGTGTGCGCGGATCCCACATCTAAGCTAAGGTTTTTTGATGTATCCATCAAGTATAAAGTATTCACTTGATTTTAGCCAGTTACAGTAATACCTCATACAAAGTCCGCTTCATACAACATAGGATTCATACAACATCGCCTAATTCCTTGAAAAAAGTTGCCTCATACAAAGTCGTGTGACGTTGTATGAGGCATTGGGGTTTTCCCAGGTTGCATTGTGCCTGGGCAGTATAAAAGGCAGGACACATGCGTGCATTGCTCTTGTGGGTTTTGCATGCGGCAAAGAGTGTTTAGGAGAGGGTTTGAGTGCGATTTTGGATTTTTTTGAATTTTTTCGTCAGAATTTTTAGAAGTATTCCTGGGATTTTTGCAGCATTCTTCAGGTTTTTGGACAATCAGGGTTTTTTGACATGTTTTTGTAATGTATTTAGCCTTTAAACAATGATTTCTTAAAGTTCTGTCAGTTTCCTGTCTGTTTCCTTGACTTTGCCCTGAAGTCTGTGCTGTTACAGTACAATGTATCACTATGGAAATTACGTACAAGGCATCGCGGCAAGGATTTGGACATTGTATGAGGCATTGCGGCTAGGATTTTGCATGCCTCATACAAAGTCCAAATCTGTATAAAGTCCAAACTTGTGGAACCAAGTTTGGACGTTGTATGAGGTATCACTGTATTTCCCAAGAGAGTTAGGAAAACAACTAGGCTATGAGTATATGTACTTCAGTTATATAACTCCACTAGCATATTTTGCCTGGCGGTGCCGGGCTTTTTAAAATTGTGTTGGATAGTAAAGGGTTTTTTTTTTCTTGAACCAATGGTGCTGGGCTGTTTTAAATGGTGTTGTAGGGTTTTGTGATTTTGTGGCTTCGAGGCGCTGCGTCCGCCTGCGGCGAGACTTGCGCTCCCAGTGTGTGTTTTATTTTTTTGCGTGCCCGCTTCCTCAGTGCCAGGCTCTTTAAATTGGTTTTTGAAGGTTTTTGTTTTATGTTTATGCAAATTGTATTTTAATTTATTTAATGTAAAAAAAATTTTTAGTTTAAAATTTAATTTTGGTTTTTTAAATCTTTATTTTTACGCATTTTTTTGAGTGAAAAGTTATTTCTTTTTTGGGTATTTTTTGAGATTAGTGTGATTATTTTTGAATGTTTTTATAACTTATTTGATTAATTTGGGAATTAATCTTATTAGTTTCAATATTTTTGAATGTTTTTTCTCTTGTGGCCTCTGGGTGGGGGTGGTGAGCTTTTCTTCCTCACTACAATTTTTCTCTTCTGTCCTCTGGGTGTCGCTTCCGGTAAGTATTTTCTTTATTTTCTCATTTGAGTTCCGGTCCTCATGGATAGAAGATGTCTTATGGTAAGCTCTCTGGGTTTTTTTTGGGGGGGAGGGGGGGTTTGGTTTTTTTTGGGGGGGTCTGTGTGTTTTTTATTGTTTGTTTTTGGCTGTTTTTGTGTTTCCTTTTTGGATTTTGGATCTTTGTTTTTGAGTGTTTTTGATTGTTTTTGGTTTGTTTTTGTGTTTACTTTTTTAGGGGGGGGGCTTTTTTTCCATGGGCCATGCTGGCTGTCCCATGGGAAGGAAGGGCAGTGGCGGCAGGGGGGCCTTTCTTTCCCACGGGCCATGCTGGCTGTTCCGTGGGAAGAAAGGGCAGCGGCGGCAGGGGGTTCTTTACTTTTATTTTTTGTGCGCCGGCTGCCTCAGCATTCTGCACGCTAATGGCGCGCAGGACGCTGGGGCTTGTAGTTTTGCCTGCGCGTGTTTGGTTACTGCAACGGTTTTTTTCCTGCAGCTTTTTTTTTGATTGGCCGCGGCGCGTTTCCGACCATTCCTTTTGCTGCGCCGCTCAGCCTGATTGGCTCTGGCGTGGCGCGGCGCAAGGAACGTTGGGAAATGAAGTTCCCTTTTTTTGTTTGCATCTGGGGGGCTCTTGCCCCCCGGGTGAAAATTTCAACCCAACATTTACCTGCGAACCCCGTTCGGGCGAGTGCACGGAGGCTCGGACGCGGCTAGTGGGGCCTGGTGCAACATCCTTTGTCACATTCCAATGGTTAACGCACCATTTTATAGGTATAGATGTAAGAAGAGTATGAAGGATTATATGTCTCTGTTGGCTCTGCCAAGTCAGTGGCTTTTCAGCACTATCCACCATGGTGTCCTGCTAGGTCAGAGATGGTGAACCTTGGCACTCCAGGAGTTCTTGGATTTCATTACCAGAAACCCGTCAGCACTCCTGCTGACCAGGGCTTCTGGGAATTGAAGTTCAAGAACACATGGAGTGCCAAGGTTCACCATCACAGATCTAGGTTGTCTCCTGGGCACAATACTTGGAGGCACTGCCTTGGAACAGCTCTGGCCCCAAGTAGCCACCTTAAGTGTATTTGAACAGCTAAAGATAGTGTGCCAACTGCAGCCATTCCTAGAGATGTCCGATGTGGCTGTTATGCACATTCCATTTTTTTACATATTTTATGCATGGCTATGTCTGGAAATGGCTTGGAATGTTCAGCTGTTTCCAAATGCTGCAGTTCAGTTAGAGATCATGTAACTAACTCCCCATTACAACAGCTCCACTGACAACAGTCCATCTCACAGCCCTATTAAAAATGATAGTTACAATCTATACAGCCCTATGATGGGTCACGTCTAGGTTACTCATATGAGCCTCACTGCCATTTAAGATGATCAAGGAGGCCTTTACTTTTGTCTCACCACCATCAGAGGCCCATATCGTAAGGTTGTAAGAGAGTTTTTTTGGCAATGATCTAAGAACTCCCTTGCATGTGAGGCTGGCCATTGTCCTTTTACTGGCAAGCAAAATCTTCTCTTTAGGCAAGCTCTTGAGAACTACTTGAAGAGAACGGCTCAATAGAAAAAATAGCTTTTTTCCCCCTTTTCTTTTAGTGAAGGAAAGCATTTTATCACTTCTAATAGATTTAGCAGATTTCTTCTCACCGTGTGGAGCTCTTGTGAAAGTAGCTTTTAATGGAGGATGTTGCCCTCTTTCAAAGTCATTTTAAAAATGTTTCTGAATAATTTTAAGACGGGATCTTAAAGTGGCCTTGAGTCCCTGCATGGGGAGAAAGGTAAGAAAGAAGTGAATTACAGTGGTACCTCGGATAAAGTCCGATTCAAATAATGTTGCGGTTTTCATGCACACGTGATGCATTGCATAAAGTCCAAAACCACTAAAAAATAGACATTATCTGAGGTATTTGGTACAGGAACCTCCGATAACGTCCATTTTTTGGACATTATCCGACGCATCGCCCATTTGATTCGGATAAAGTCCAAAATCGGATAAAATCCAAACTTGTGGAACGGAGTTTGGACGCATATATGAATAAATGGGGGGGGGGGGGGGATGCAATAGGGTTCAAGCCTGTTTTCATTATTCTGCCTGATGAACACAAGAGCCTATTAACTAAACTCCCCATTGAATTATACATAAATATCCAGATTTTTTAATGGATTTACACTATAGGTATCTTATGTAGCCAGTACTGTATAGTGAATATAGTGAGAGTTGTGGTATGCCCGTGTTCATAAATTGGCCATAACCCTTCCCGATGGGTTCGCTCGCTTAAGCACACGGCTTGAGGACCAACACGGGCTCGGATGGAAAGGAAATTGGGGTGCAGGTGAGATTAATGATTGGAATAAATTCATAAGACCTTGGCTGAGGAATTGCGGAGGAAATAGGACAAAAGGTAAAAAGTTGCTGACTCCAGGGTTGAATTCGCTCTTCCCCTTCTGACCCAAGACAAGGTTGAGTAAGCACACTGAGTCAGCGACTAAAGAAGTTAGTCCCGGAGACAGTTCACATGGTCTTCCGAGATAGGGCGAGAACAATGGGGTTTTGCCAACCCAGATCTTAGATAACTGCGGGTCTGTCCATTAATTACAAGACAATGTCCGGAGACAGGTGTTATCTTGACCCACCAGAAATGCCACGTTTGCATCAGCCTTCTGTGACGAAGTCCCGTGCGCCTTTAGCATGGAACTCTCGAGGCAGGGTAATAAATATGCCATCCGACTTAGGTCGGGACTGGACTTCACCGCACATTTCGTCTCACGTGCCTTCCTTGCGGCCAGTCACTCCGAACCTCTGCGGGCAATTCCCGGACCAGGTGGCCCTCTCCATCGGCCCTTGCAACACCATCGCAACAGAGAGTACTCAGAAAACCTGGGTCCAAATTTCTGCTTGGACACAGAAACTCACTGGGTGGATAGAACTGATGTAACTACTCCTTAATTATCTCTTACCTTGAAAACCCTATTAGACTGGCTCCAACTTGATGGCACATTAAACTTACACACACCAGCACATGTACACAAAAGTGACTTGTAGCTTTTTGAACAATCATAATATTTAAAATGGGAAGCCAGAGCTCTCACTCAGTTTTGATAGTTCAAGATAATTTTAAAACTCCAGGCATTGTGGCACCTGGACAAAATCAGAGAAAGTAAAGGCAGCCATCTTTAAAATGAATTGTTGTCAGTCGTAGACTATCACTAGTTGTCTGCAGACCTGGAATTTAATGCCTTCACACTTTATTTAAGAATACTTACATGGTAATCCTTCCATCAAGAAAAAAAACCAAATATCAATGGGGCTGAGCCATTTCAAATATGTTATCCAGTAAAAGGTCATTTTTTATTTACAATGTTTTCTATTTGTACATATTTATAGCAATATTTTAAAAAAAGTATTCACAAACCTTCACTGAGTGCAAAAGATCACTTCATTATCACCTACCATCTTAATATTTCATTATCCTTTCTCCAAATATTACCCAGATTGTCTTAGCATAGTTTTATCATTCTTCTATATAGGGACCTTCCACTAAGAGCTGACCTCAAAATGTGAAGATGAAACTTTGCACATCTCAGCTGTTTTTGACATATTTATGAAATGAATGGATATGCATGTGGGTGATTGATACATGACAACAATTTTGGAAGTGCATGTGATGTTAACAGTCCAGTGTGCAAATGCAGCAGCTTGGCTGGCAAAGCCCTCCCCTTTACCCACCCTTTCCCCTAGGGTGAATTTGACCACATCTGACAAGGAAGTGATTCTTCTCAGTATTATGAAGGCTACAATCACTTCAGTGACTTAACTAAGGCTTTATTTCTGAGGTACTAAGTGAGCAGGCGAGCACAATGCACAGATCTGCAGAAGCCCAACCCCACCACACTTGTAGCAATGACACTGAGAAATGACATCACTTACTACTATCCCTGAATCAATTATTATTTGCCTTTCAGATACATTATCACCTCTTAGGTCAGGGGTGCCCAAACTATGGCCCGTGGGCCAGATCCAGCCCCCGACGCCAATTCATCTGGCCTGCGCTGCCCTCGTCGGCGTGTTTTATTTCCACTTCTAGGAACGACAAGGACTGCCCCATACAGGCGTGTTTTACTTTCACTTCCAGGAACAACGAGGGCAGTGTATGCTGCATGAATTGGCGTTGGCAGCTGGCCCCTTCCAGTGGGAGGAACCATGTGACTGGCCCACTGTTCCACATGGCCAGCCCACTGCCCAAAAAGTTTGGGCACCCCTGTCTTAGACAAAAACTCTGGTTTTATCTTGCCACCAACCTCAAATTCACAAACAGTTCCAGCCAGAGAAAAAGCTCTAATCACTGCTTTGATATAGGCAAGGTGATGTGCTCAGCCACGTAAATATTTATTTATTACAAACAAAAGTTTGTGATGACCAAAGCTGGTGAGTGAGATGAGAGACTCAGCCTCTGATGGGCACTCTTTTTGACATCCATCTCCTTCTGTGGGCTCCATCCGCAGAACATGCAATGGATGAATTATGAACCATGAGACAGATGGGAAATCATTTTGCGGAAGTAAAACTTCTTGTTCTCTTCTATTCAAGAACATGTTTAACCCCACCATCATGCACTTCTGGAATAACAATAAAATGGGTTGGGGGGGGGGGTCATTTGTACTCAGATATTCAATGGGCTTCTCCATTCACCTTTACTTTTACTCCTGTGTGGTTCCAAACAAAAAAAAGCAATTAAAAAAAATTCAAACAATTCATCACCACAGGTTCAAGTCATGTTAAGAACAATGCAGTTTTATAACATGCAGTTTTTCCTGAGGCGGCACTGGCACTGGCATGAGGAAATATATTCTTTTTGCTAAGTGACCCAACCAGTAAGATTTCCAAAGTCTGGTATCATCTAACAAATATACCTTAAAAGGTTCCATTTTGATTTCTTTCGATTTTGCCATTCCTAATCCAGAGAGCTGGCACCAATAACACCTGGCAGTGGGACGCCAGCTAGAGTCACATTATATGTGCTACCAGCCATTTAAATGTCATTTTGTTTCAACAAGAGAAAGTACAGGTACATGAAGCTGAGGTTTAAACAAATGCATATATTTTTACTTAAAAACATTCATCTGATCAAAATAAACTCCATGGGACAAAACCATTTTTTTAAATAACATTTCAATTCAAATTGTATATAATTCTTTTAAAGTTTTCATACAGCGAAGAATGGTTAATCCTTGAAAATCTGTAGGAAAAAAAAAACACAAAAAGGAAAGAAAAGCTCTGAGGTATCACACCCACCCAGACACAGCCTTACATGGGGCTGTGGTAGAAGCAGAAAAATTGTAGGCCCAAAGGAAAAAGATGATTGTTCTCTTGTAAAGTTCAGGGTAGCTCAGCAAAACACTCCCAGAATATTGTTCCAAGGAAGGAGCTACCACAGTCAAGTCCTCAAGTGCATTCATTGGTGACCTGATCTCTTAAACTGCTCCTGCCCAGCAGTTCCCTGCACCTGAGAGAAATGAAGCCCAAGGTGCCTTTGTGCAAAAGGTAAGGAATCAGGTGCGGCTATTTCCTGTTATTCCTTAGTACATAGCTTTGAGAGTTGTACACAAGTCCAACTTGTCTTTCATCACGCAAGATACTGCTGGAGTGCTGTCTTTGCCCTGGAAGTGAAATACATTTAGTCAGCCACCAAGAAATTGAAAATATAAGCATGGTATCTCTAACAACACCAGGATGAGGACCACAGAATGATGTAGTGGAAAATGGGATAACTCAAGTTTTCTTCACAAAGTTAGACAATAGTTCTCCTGAAGATCCCTTAAGGGTAGTCTAAAAAATATCTGCGGTTGAAATATAAACTAAGCATAATGCCATACATTTCCTTTCAGGATTTCCCAAAATGCTGACCAACAATATTTCAGACAAGTGTCTGAGGAAGTCTGTAAGGACACAAGCAGAGGTGGGTGATATGCAGTCCGTGTGCCACATGAAGACTCGCAGGAACTTAAATGCAGATCCCTAGTTCTGTAATGACCAGCATTTGCAAACCACATGGGCAAAGATTTAGCCCGCCAGGGTTTTTAACTACTTCTGCCGGGGTATCCTTTTAAGGGGATTGGGGAGGGCTCAGGGTTGTTTTTAGACAGTTCTGTTACATTGGTTTTAATTGGTTTTAATCGGTTTTAGATAGGGGTTTTAAGAACATAAGAACAGCCTTGCTGGAACAGGCCACAGCCCATCCAGTCCAGCATTCTGTCTCACACAGTGGCTCACCATTTGCTTCGGGGTATTCCCAAGCAGATGCCTTCACCTGCTTAGGATTCTCTGGAAATGGCATTGAGAGATATCCTGCCTATCTCTCCAACCCGGAGGTTGTCCTTAAATATCCATAATTATAGCCATTGATACCCTTGTCCTCCATGAACTTGTCTAATCCTTTCTTAAAGCTGTCAAGACTGACAGCTGTCACCACTTCTTCTGGCAGGGAGTTCCATAGACCAGTAATCCTCTGGGTGAAAAAGTACTTTCTCTTATTTGTTTGAGAACTAGTACCCAAAAGTTTCATGGAATGTCCCCTAGTTCTAGTGTTATGCTATAGGGAAAACAGTTTTTCCTTATCTACTTTGTCCACACCGTGCATGATTTTATAAACTTCTATCAGGTCACCTCTTAGACGCCGTCGTTCAAGAGTGAAAAGGCCCAACCGTTGCAGCCTCAGATGGTAAGGAAGGTGTTCCAGTCCCCTAATCATTTTGGTTTCCCTCCTCTGCACTTTTTCCAACTCCATAATATCCTTCTGGAGATATGGCGACCAGAACTGTACACAGTATTCCAGATGGGGCCTCACCATAGATTTATAAAGAGGCAAAATGACACTTGCTGACTTATTTTCTATACCCTTCCTAATGATCCCTAGCATTGAGTTTGCTTTTTTCACTGCTGAGGCACACTGGGTTGACACCTTCATTGAGCTGTCCACCAGGACACCAAGGTCCCTTTCCTGGTTTGTCACAGAGAGTTCAGAACCCATCAGTTTATAAATGTAATTGGTTTGGGGTTTTTTGCCCCAACATGCATCACTCTGCACTTACTAATGTTGAAGCTCATTTGCCACTGTTTTAACTGATGTTTGTAAACCGCTTTGGGTCACTCAAGGTGAGGAAGGCGTTCTTATAAATACAGTAAATAAATAAATTATATATTATGTTCACAGTCAAAATCACCACTGCAAATCCCACCTCATGCATTAACATGGCACAGCAGTGACCCTGGCTGTCCGACAGCTATGGTGGTGGGGGTGTATTCCCCTGGCAGGTTCAACCATGCCACAAAAGTGTGAGCTAGTGGTTAGGAACGGTTCTCCATTCTGGAACCACAGGTCAGCTAAGTGGGGTCGGGTACTCGGCCAATCCACCTGGCCAGTGCATTGCTCTAACATGGCCAACTTTGACAGCTAGCTGTGTCGTCATATTTAAAATGGCTAAAGGAGCATCGAAAACACAGGCCTCAGTCCCCCGTGTGCCATCGGATCCTGCTACGATAGCAGCCAGACCTCCCGATAGTGAGAGGCTGCTAAAATCTCATGGGAGACAATGCTTCAATCCACCAAGTCAAACTAGATGTGTGAAGTATGGCTCAACCAAGTAACCAAGTAAGTCAAAATCAGAACTGGTTAGTTAAATAAAGCAGGACGTATGCCCCTTTAAAATTTGTCCTGTCCACTTGCAGCGAAGGATGCGGAAATCTAACGGTGGGGGAAATCAGGACTTATAGGTCTATATAGCACTTTCTCTCTATATGTCATATTAAAAATGAATCTGTGAACTCCATGCAACACATAGGCAACATGATCCTTGTATCAGCTGTATAATATGAAAAAAGGGCATTTCCATAATTTCAGTTATGTTAAACCACCCTTGGAAGACTTTGTGTAACAAAAAAAAATCTCATGCCATTTTAAAGAATAACAGATCTACTATAGCATGAGCTTCAGTGAATTAAAATCAATTTATCCAGAAAAATGGACTACAATACTTAAAACTGTATACACAGCTTAAGTATTGGGAATGGGAACTGAGTGAAATGAGACACAGATAATTATATTTTCATGAACACTGGTAATAAATCTTCAAAGTGTTAAGTACAAGATGACTTTGGCAATCATCTAATTAGTGAATGCAAATTGCCTGTCAGATAATAAATGCACAATAGTTAAGTCTTTATCTTAGAACTGTTGAAATAAGAGATTTTGTCCTAAGGAAAGAAATGATTATTTTGAGGACAGAACTTTCGTGAGAAACAACTCTTTGGCCATGAACAAGATTGTTGTAAAAATCAGCTTATTCATATATATTGTATGGCCAGCCAGCTAAGAAGCCCCTGTGTCTCTGTTTCAGCCTCTAGTTAACAGCACTGAAATGAACTTATGTCCTCTAACACATAATAATTCAGATTTGGTTTTGGAGTTGTTTTATACTTACTTATCACAAAGGTTTGGATCTGATGACTGACTCAATTTGTGTAGAATATCTACTATTCCCATATCTCTGAGTTTATCCTGACGATCTTGGGAACCTATAGGAAAACTTCATATTATTAATGATGTGTTCTATATAATTGCCAAGTGTTTCAAGACTTGTAGTGCAAACAATTCGTGAAGACAATTCTAGTTAGTCTTAGCTTTTATGCATACATACCTGACAGTACATTCCACCAAGTAAAACCACACCCAATGGAACACAACATTTCCCTTTTATTTTTCCCCTCCAGCTAGTACAGTGGAACCTTGGTTAACAAACGGCTTGGTTAACATAAAAATCACATAATGAAAGGAAATCCATAGAAAATAGTGGCTCTGAACGGATGAATTGGTTTTCAATGCATTCCTATGGGAAACTGTGTTTTGGTTAACATATTTTGGTTTACAATGCATTCCTATGGAAAACTGCATTCAATGCATTCCTTCGGGAAATTTGGTTTAAGTAATTTTCATTGTACAAAATGTCCCGGAGAATGCATTAATTCCATTAACTGATGTTCCACTGTATGGCTTTCTGCATAGTCTGCCTTGCAAGCCAAAGGAACCATTACCAGGTCTTTTCATATCATGCTTCTTTTAATTTACTAGCACCTATATACAAGGACTGCAGAGGCTTAGTGCAGGGGTGCCCAAGTTATGTCCTGCAGGCCGGATCCGTCCCATGGCACCAATTAATCTGGCCCTCGCCATTCCTGGAAGTGGAAGTAAAAAACGCATACGCATAACGCTGCCGTAAATGACCCACAGCTGTCGTAAACGCGTTTATAACAGCCGGGGGTAATTTATGGCAGTGTTATGTGCAGCATGTTATGCGCACATACATGTATGTTTTATTTCCGCTTCCGGTGGGAGGAACTACATGACCAGCATGCTCAACCACATGACCGGCCCGCAGCCTGAAAAGTTTGGGCACTCCTGGCTTAGTGGTTAAAGATGCTGAACTTGATGACCATAAAGTTGACAGGTCAGCTGTTCGAGACCTGAGTGCTGCATGACGGAGTGAGCTCCTGCCCCTGTCCCAGTTCCTGCCAACGTAGCAGTTCGAAAGCAAGAAATTGCAAGTAGATAAATAGGTACTGCTTCTGTGGGAAAGATAACAGCATTCTGTGCACTCAGGCATCTAGTTATGTCTGCCACATGACCACAGAAACTTCTACGGACACAGACAGTGCTGGCTCTTTGGCTGTAAACGGAGATGTGGACTGCACCCAAGAGTCAGATATGACTGGCTTTCAAGCAAGGGAGACCTTTACTATATACAAAATGAAAATGCATTCCACACATTGAGCGACTTCATTTCATTTTATATAAAGGTATTCAAAGTGTTCTTCCTGCCCCATACTTAAGAATTTCAGAAGAGGTTGCCTCTAAAATAATATTTTTAAACAATGCACTCCAGTATCTTATCTTCTTACCTTCTTCTTCATTCCATATAAGATTAGATACACAAAACATGGCAGCCAGCTGAAGTTTAGCATTTGAATGGCTCTGCATGTCAATAAAGAAACAAAAGACAACAATCAATTCTGATCCAAAAGATAGACAATACAGAGGATAGAAAAATAGCTATACATGAATAATCCAAATACAAGGAAGGGTGATATCATTATTAGACAACTAAAAACCACAATCGGAAGCTGCATAGGTCTTCACCAGGTGAACACTACAGAGCTTGGGGTGATTCAAAACCAGACTGATGAAAACTCATTGCAGGTTGAAGGCTAGCTCATTTTTGTGATTTTAATGGTCTAATAAAGGTATCATCCACTCTTGTGTTCAGACCCTATACAGGGACCACATAGTTTTTTTTAATGTGAACAGAAATCCATTTAGACACCTACTTTAAAACCCTCAATTCTTATCTACTACACCCTCCCTCAAGCGATTAGAAACAACTATCTTTGCAAAACAGGGAACATCCAATTCTCTCAGTGGGAGGGAAGATGGGTACAATTATTAGGAGAAGGGTTGCAGCTCGCAAATATTATGTGACAGCTATAAATAAAACAATATGCCAAAAGGAACTACTTAGCTTTCTTCCCAAAGAAGAAAACCTTTATTTTTAGTCATCAAATGAAACTACCTTACACTGTATTAGACCAATGGCCAATCTATTTTGAACTGTTTACTATTTTGAACTAGCCAGCAGTTCTCTGGTCTCAGATAGAATTCCTGCCAAAGATCCTTTTAGCAAAGACATTGAACTTGTGACCTCCTGTGTGCAATACAAATGCCAACACCCTGCTATGGAATTATAAAGCCTTTCCCAATGATTATTTATATGAAATATTCACAGATACCTAGAACAGTAAGTTACATACCATGTAATACTTTACTTTTTGCAAGATGTCATCATTTGTCATAATGAGTTCTTTTGCTGTCGTTCCATCTGCGATGTTGGCAAGTATACACAACGTCTGGGGATTAAAAGCAACAGAAGGATAGCAATATATAGAACAGCAAAGAAAAACAAACTGCCTTGGAATCTTAATCTCCGGCTAGCAGAGAGACTTGCCTTAGGCATAGGGAACGACCATGGTTTGCCTCATTCACCCCACATGTCCAAGATGCCACAGCAACTGGACAAATCCAGATGTGGGAGAAAACTCCACAACTTTCTCTTCAATTTACATGTATACTTTCAACCCTGAAACTACTGCATGGGCTTTTCTTAGGCTGAAGAGAAACAAGCAGCATATTCCTTTCACAAATACCCAGTGGAAGGCTTGCACCTGTTCATGCTCTCTGTTGCCTGAGGTTTTACACAAGCATCCTTACACAAGTCACTACATTCAAGTGCTTACTAGGACAAA
The DNA here is from genome assembly GCA_035047345.1 of Bradypodion ventrale. Taxonomy (NCBI): domain Eukaryota; kingdom Metazoa; phylum Chordata; class Lepidosauria; order Squamata; family Chamaeleonidae; genus Bradypodion; species Bradypodion ventrale. Next base: position 68,830,563 of record JAWDJE010000003.1, on the reverse strand, counting down.
TTCTAGACAAAGATTTCGGATTTGGTTGGCACTCTATTTAGATATTTATTATCAGACCTGTTTTCCCCTATACTCTTACTTCTATATATCTCAGTCTCTGTCCCTATTTATATCTGAATACAATACCTGTTCTTTGACTTCTATGTTGTGTTCTCCTTCCAAAATTAGGGTTACCGCTTGCATGATTTGTTTCCCATGAGTACTTATTATCTGATCTATATGCTGGCAAAGGTTAAAAAAACAAAACAAACAAATAACCCATTTTAGAATTTGGAAGATTCATACATTTCTGTAACAAATTCTTATTGTCCAAAGCACCACAAATACTATTAACATGAAAATGCTGATGAACATTTCTGTATCTAGCCCTTTGGAGCAGAACATCTAAGATTAAAAACAGGTTAAAATCTATAATCAGTGGGAAATAAAAACTTCCAATAAAACCACAAGGTTCACCATGGATGAGTTTAAAAAGTCTCTTTAGCAAGAAAGCAGCATGATAATAATAATTTCATGTCTGGGCTGAAAGGATTTTTGCTGAAGAAACTCTGCTCAGGGGACGCCCGAATGAGGCTCCTTTCATGTGCCCAAGAGTTGTAACAGTGATGGGTGCTCAATCCGTCATGCAGTACCCGGGTCTTGAACTGCTGACTTGCCAGCCTTCCAGCTAACATGGCGAGCTTCTTAACCACTGAGCCACTGCAGCCCCTAACAGCATGATAAGAAACAGAAACACTAATTGAAACACTAATTAAGAGAAAGATCTATTTACATGGTGGCAAATTGTTACCAGAGAGTCCCTTTTTGAATTCCTTGTTGCATGTCAAGCTACCCAAATGCTGCACAATGAGGAACCCCAAATAGGGACTCATTAAATAGCAGCAATTTTTCACTGCAATTTTGCAGAAAATTCCGTTTCACTTATTTAAGACAGATAAATTTCACAGAAATACTGGATGAATCAAAACTCATTTTAATAGTAAGGAGAAATGTTACAAAAGATGACTAAGAGTAGAAGAGACTGACGAACACTTCTGTTTATCATGTGACAATAAAACATTTCAAAACTATGCATCAGTCAAATATATAAAAATATTTATTTATCATATTACTTACAGGACGTGTTGACAAAAGGTTTCTAAGTAATCCCAAAGTTTTCATTAGTACATTTACATCAGAGTCAGAAAGTAACTGGAATAACTGTTCTGTACTCAAGCCTCGTAAAATGTCTGCTTTGATCTTCTGTTCTGCTTGAAATGCCATATTCTAAGAAGACAGATATAGCTAACCTTAATTTTAGTCACCAACTTTTCACAAGAGAGAATGCTACTAAAACAATCTGTTACTATTTGCATACCTGTCAACCGCGGCTCCGGAAAATACGGGACCTGCGCAAACGGTTCTGCGCAGGTCGCTTTCTATGCGACCTGCGCAGAAAGGTTTTGCGCAAATCGCCTTCTACGCATGCATAGAAGGCGATCTGCGCAAAAGGGATGTGCAGTACCTCTTTTCCCCTGCTGCCAATTCCGGGGTTTTGGCAGCTGCGGGTGGGAAATGGCGCAAATCGGCGCAGAAAATCGGGAAATCCCGGCCAATCCGGGAAGGTTGACAGGTATGTATTTGCTGTATGCAAAATAAACAAATCATTAAAAAGTATAAGGAACATTTATTAGCTGAAAGCAAAAAAAAGTTTTTAATATTTTTGAAAGAAAAAATAAATGTGCTCAATAAATTTTCAGTTTTAAAAATGCCTACTGATCCTCATATTTTCAATGTTATCACAATGCTATCACGGGAAAAGTAAACAAAACTGCATTAATTCTTACCATTAAAGCCCAAACTCCATTCACCCGCAAGGCAAGATTGTCACTTTGGGTTAAACTACAGAGAAGTTCTATGGCTCCTGATTCTAAAATAGGCTACATAGGGGGAAAGCAAGATTATTTCAGAAATTTAAAGTTAAAAACTGTTCAAGCGTACTTACATACAAGATACTGTACATTAATATAGCAATTTAGGTGCTCTGACAATCAAACATGTATACTGCATGGTTAGGCTTAATATAGCTGAATTTTAACATCTAAGAGCCCTAGTGGTGTAGGTTAAACTGCTGTACTGCAGTCAAAACTGCTGACATTAAGACGGAGCTCAAGGCTGACTCAGCCTTTCATCCTGGTGGGAGGGTAGGGAATGTTTTGTGGTGGTTTTTAATGGGGTTTTAATTGTGGTTTTAGGATTGTGATGGTTTTAATATCTGTACGCCGCCCAGAGTCTTTGGAATTGGGCAGCAATACAAATAAAAATTAAAAAAATCCTTCCGAGGTCAGCTGAGTTCCCAAGCATATTGGGGACAAAATACTAATTACCTTGTGAACCACCCAGAAAGTGCATTAAGTGTCATTGCTATTCACCTATGAAATGAGTTTCTTTAAAATGTTGGTTAGATACTGATGGATATCCAAAACATCCCAAAATAAATGGCAGTCAAATGAATACATATTTGGAGGGGGAATACTAATTTTAAAAAAATACTCTGAGATGGATCCACCTGATTTATGGTGACAATCTCTATAATGTAATGTGTCTTTTCCCCAGGGATGATGCTAAACTCCAACAATGAATGCTTTTAGATGCCAAAATAAGTGCTGGATTTTCTAAGGAAGACTTTGAGCTGACTGATGGTCTGCTTTGTTCTTCCCTCTTTTCTACTTCTTCACTAGGATTAATCCTACTTTGTGATCTGCTGTTATGAATTTACAATATAGTTGTATATTTTGCTTACTTTTTATAATTACTTACAATGTTATAAATGTACTTTTCATTCATTTTGGATTTTTTTAAAAAATAAGAACTAGATAGAATTAAAAAAACAAATAACTGCAGTACAAAAGATGGCTTTGAGAATGCTCCAATGCAGATTAACAATATTATTTCATCCTTAACACATTCCATAACTCCAGAAGACACAATTATTTCACCAAACTTCGGATTTTCAATGTTTGCCATCAATCTATTCCTGAACAAGTTTGATTCTCTACAGCTCTCTACAGCTTTCTCGGAGAAACATCTATTAATTCATTAATTTTTTTTTACTGATAGCTCACTCAACGAAACAACAGCAGATCATTCTTGGATATTGATACGTTAACTTTTAAAGCAACTCCACAACCACTGCAACCAAGGATATCTGTGGACTACACAGAGTATGAATGTAGTTAAATCAGGAGTGTAGAAATTAAACCATAGCATTCAGTCAAAATCACACCACCTGCTGAAAACTGTCTTGCAGAATTATTCCAGATGGTGAATGGTTTGGTAAGTCTGGACTTCCTTTATATGAAGGAAGATTTTGGCACAGAATGAGCTGCTGGCTTATGGGGTTGAGATTTTGCAGTTATGTAACTAGAGCTAGAATGGAACAGAAGCAAAAAATTGTTTTTAGAGGCTTTTGATCTGGTTGAACGAGCTGGGAAAAATTGCAGCTAGCTCTCAAGCGTGCTACTCCTGCAGCGGAAACAAGAAAATTGGAGGAAATACAGAATGCCGCAAAGGGCAGGTGGACATGGTGGGCGGTCCTAATGATTTGATTTATCCAATCAGCTTAAAAGCTCTGAGAATGGCTCTGCGCATGTGCAGAACTTATCAGTGTGCATTCACAAAGACTATGAAGAAGAACTATGTTTCTATTTTAAAAAGTTAATCAACCTCTTTGCTTGGAGAAAACTCTAGGAGAAGATTGCATAGAGTGGAAGAAGCTACTACTAAGATTTCATCTGGAGCATTCTGTAAGACCTAAGGAGAAAAAGAAAAATGAATATCAGCATTTGGAGAAAGTCAGAGAACCTGTTTTATACATGTTGCCTCCAGACTTCCCTTACTGCTATCCCTGTGCAGGACCTGGGAACTATGAGATCATAATCTGAAAATATGGAAGTAGTGTTTCTGTGATTACAGACAATTTCAAAGACAATGTATTTCCCCACCACAAGAAGGAAGTTCCAAATAATAATCCAATGTGATGGTAAGGTAAAGGTCGCCCTTGCTGGAAAGCCAGTCGTATATGACTCTAGGGTTCAGTGCTCATCTCTGTTCATGGCCAAAGAGCCAGCATTTGCAGATGTTTCCACGGACACATGGCAGGCACGATTAGTGCATGAAACGCTGTTTACCTTCCCACCAAAGTAGTACCTATTTATCTACTTACAATTTCTTGCTTTCAAGTTGCTAGGTTTGCAGGAGATGGGACAGAAATTGGAGCTCACTCTGTCATGCACCACTCAGGTCTTGAACTGCTGACCTGCCAACTTTCCAGTCATCAAGTTCAGCGTCTTAACCACTAAGCCACCGCAGTCCCTCATATGATGGTACAGTACTTAACATTCTAAAAAAAATCCACCCTATTACATCAGCACTTTCCAACTTTACAGCCACAAATCAGAAAAACATGTGCAAATAAGTGGTACGGAAAACACTCGATCAAAAAGTAGTGTCAGTTCTAAGATCTTGTCTGATGGCAGGAGCATCAAAAAGGTCCCTCTACCTCCATGTTGGTATAGTTGAACAGGAAATGACAGCTGCAGCCAATATAAAAATGTGACTTTGCTAACACAAGATTTTAGACACTTCCACACATCAGCATTAAGGGGCCATTCAACAATTACGTGATCCTTGAAGGGGGGAAGGGTTCTGCCATCTGAATTATGGAAAAATTACGTGGGGGACGGGGATGGGGGTCAGGTCAAAGATTACGCAATCCATTTGGAGCTGTTCTGCATCATGCATTGTTTCGATACAGAAGCTCTGGATTACGTAATTTTAAGATGGGAGGGGTTCAAAGCTAAAATTACGGTCGGATTACATAGGGGGGAAGGGGTCAATTTCCCCCAAAAAATGGAACACATAATTGTTGAATGGCCCCTAAGAATTTCAAATTGCTTGCAGCACAACCTTTTGAGCAAGATGTTTGTCTCCAGAGGATGCCCTTTTTTCTTACACAAATAACCACTTAAACTCAGTTGTCTGTAATAACTGAAGTATAAAGTGAATAATTTGGGAGTCAGAAGTCCAAACATTTATTTCATCACGCTTTGCACAATGTTCTCTCCAATGTATATTGTTTAATGGTTCCTAGAACTAAGCAAAAACTCACTTGAAGACTTCAGGTGAACAGCTGAGGTCAATATGGGTCCAATATCACACTTCAGGCATACAGACTTTAGTTATGGCTGTAATATAACACAGCCAAGTGCTCAGTTGACAGTTTACCACTTCTTGGCAGATCCCACAGTAAACTTTGTGATGATGCTTGCTTATTTTTACAAAATTTGTATCATATTTATCACAAGTGCATGAAGTCAACTGGCTATGTCAAAAATGATTCATTTTTGAACTTGTGAATCTGTCAAGGATGTGGCAAATATACACTGGAGTATAACATTCTCTGTGAAGTTAGATAAACTGTGAGGAGGAGTTCTGCAGAGTGATTATTTTTAATGAAGGTAGGATTTTTTTTTTATTCAAGGATATGTGATATAAGTTTCAGGAAATCCTTGAATTTTCTGAAGTAGCAGTTGTGTTACTCTGTGTAAACATATCAGGCAAAAACCAAAACAAAAAAGAGACAATATTATAGCACCTTAAAGACGAACTGCTATATTTTAACGTAAGTTTTTGTGGCTCAAATTTACTTCCTCAGACATAAGAGTGAGGCTATATGACTACTATATTTACACATGGCCCCATATGTACAGGAGATATAGATAATGGTCAAAGTGATAATGGTTTGATACTTTCAGAACATTTAAATCTACTTGGCCATTCTTTGAATGACTAGAAAATCAGTATTCTGGGACCAATACTACAAAAGAAGACATGAAAGAGAATCAGCTAAGATAATGTACGTAAAGATGTTGGAAACCCACTTAAAAGCACTAAATATCAATCAAGGCTTCTTAAATCATTACTAAGTGTGAAATCCTACAACGATTCACACAGTATGACACTTTGTCAAAGATGCTATTGATACCTTAATGCTGTGATGGCGAACCATGGCACTCCAGCTGTTCTTGAACTTCAATTCCCAGAAGCCCTGATCAGCAGGAGTGCTGACTAGGGCTTCTGGTAATTGAAGTCCAAGAATACCTGGAGTGCCAAGGTTCGCCATCACAACCTCAGCATCTGTTAACTGATGTTATTCACAGCCTGAGAGCCTATTCCCGTGATGGCGAACCTTGGCACTCCAGATGTTCTTGGATTTCAATTCCCAAAAGCCCAAGCCCCCATGAATCCACATGAATGGGTTTACTGCGATTCATCCAGACCGTGCCACCCTCGGCGCTCCTGGAAGCGGAAGTAAAATGTGCCTGCACAGATGAATCGCAGTAAACCCATTCGTGTGGATTCATGGGGGCTTGGGCTTCTGGGAATTGAAGTCCAAGAACATCTGGAGTGCCAAGGTTCACCATCATGGGCCTATTCCATTATGAATGAATCACTGTTCCTTTGTCCATTATCTGTATCACCAGAGAGTTAAGGGGCCATGTATTAATATTACAGCCATATAGTCTTAATCTTATGTCTGAGGAAATATCTATGATTCACAAAAGCTCACAATAAAATAAAGCAGTTAGGCATTAAGGTGCCACAATAGTTTTGTCTCCTTTTTAATTTAAAAAAAAAATCTGATATGTTTTCAGGACATATTACCCTCATAGGTGATTTACAGGAAACATATGATTACAATTTCAACATGGTTTTAACAGTTCACAAATAGCTTCAGCTACATTTTGCTGTTTTATAATACCTCTGATATAGGAGGTTTAAATATATTTTCTTTTACATTCACTGGATATGATTCTTTCCTGCATTTTGTGTATCTAAAAACAGATCTAAAAAAATCTTAACTTCTCAATCAATTAGTAATATTCTTTAGATCAGAAATTTGACAGGATTTATAATTTTCTAGAAAACATTTTGGTCTGGGTAAAAAGGAGATATATCAATATATCAGAATAGTAAGAGATACCAAAAACAAGCAAAAACCCAAAGCATCATAATAAGTACTTTTTTGTGATTTCATCATATAATAAGAATACCGATCTAACTATGAATCATGTAGTAACATCTTTAAACAGGAATTATACAACATTTTGAGGACATTTTTTTTAAAAAAATCATTACAATCTACACCACAATTTATCTTCAAGTTTTTACATGAAAACTGATTTACTTTCATTAAGGGTTTCCATACAGCATGGTCTTGGAAACTTGTTCGGAGTTGTTGCACAGATCTTGACAAACTGTGCAAACATCTACAAAATAAAATCAAACATGAGCCACATGGTACTTCCACTGTTTGAAAAAATAAAGAATTTTTTTATTTAAAAATCTTTATTAAATAACAATAGTGATACAAAATGACAATGATACAAACTAGAACATTTTTTCTAATATATAAGTGCTAAATTTAAACCAGCAAAAACAGAGGTTAAGATAATCATGAAATTTAATATGACTTTTCAATAAATTTGTTTTCACATATTTTATTTTCTGTTGCTTTTAAGTGGTGTTAATTTCCTCATAATAGGGACATTCCAATTTAAGGAGGAAAAACGCAATATGAAGGTAGAAGGGGAAAATCCATCAAGACTGAGAAATATTAATTGCTCTCAATGAATTCATCATATTCTTTAGAACAGATATTAATATTTTTTTAAAAAATTAAATTCCATTATAATCTCAAAACAATCCAAAATCAAGATCAAGTTGCCCTGCCATATCCGCGGAGGATACATTCCAAGACCTACGACAGAGACGAGAAACTGCAGATAACAACAAACCCTATCAGGAATCAAGAGTGGAACCTCCATTAACAAATGGCTCAGTTAACATAAAAATCGCCGAGCAAAAGGGAATCCATAGAAAATAGTGGCTCAGATTATGGATTTTCCCCCCAAAACTGATTAATTGGTTTTCAATGCATTCCTATGGGAAACCACATTTCAGTTAATGTATTTTGGTTTTCAATTCATTCCTATGGGAAGCCACATTTCAGTTAATGTATTTTGGTTTTCAATGTACTGTATTCCTATGGGAAATTGCATTCAATGCATTCCTATGGGAAATTCAGTTAAAGTAAGAAACATCCTGGAGAATGCATTAATTTTGGGCATCCCCTTAGTGGAGTTTCTCCAGCAAAAATCCTTTCAACCCAGAATAATCTTCTGACATGAAATATTATTATTACAGTGATACCTCATACAATGTCCAAACTTGGTTCCACAAGTTTGGACTTTATACGGATTTGGACTTTGTATGAGGCATGCAAAATCCTAGCCGTGATGCCTCATACAACGTCCAAATCCTTGCCGCGATGCCTCATACAACGTTGTTTCCATAGAGATACATTGTACTGTAACAGCACAACTTCAGTGCAAAGTCAAGGAAACAGACAGGAAACTGACAGAACTTTAAGAAATCATTGTCTAAAGGCTAAATACATTACAAAAACATGTCAAACAACCCTGATTTTAGGGGACAAACCATACAACATGTTTTTAACTTTTGAAAACTTTATGAAGTGCAGGTTTAAAAGTTATCATGTCCCATCATGCGGCACAGTATTAATCTGCAGCCATGCAGCCGATCATCCATTTTGTATAAGCTACTGTAAACAATTACTGGATGGAAGCAAGGAAAAAATGGATGCCAACATGTCCCATCATGCAGCACAGTGTTAATCATCCAAACAGCAGCAAACACCAAACAATTGCCCACCCCGCCAAACAGTGACCCCCCCCAAAAAAAGACCAACATAAGAAAAATTATGGAGCATGCAATCTGTTTTTAAAAACCACAGCAGCAAACACCAAACAATTGCCCACCCCACCAAAAATTTCCCCTCCCCATCCACCTCCACACCATATGCCAATCAGAAACAGAAATCCTCATTTACCTACCTTTCCACAGTGCCAAAGAATGGTCCAAGAACCTGAAGAATGCTGCTAAACACCCTTCACCTCATGCAAAACCCACAAGAGCAATGCACGCATGTGTCCTGCCTTTTATACTGCCCAGACACAATGCAACCTGGGGAAAACCCCAATGCCTTTGTATGAGGCAACTTTTTTCAAGGAATTAGGCGATGTTGTATGAATTCGATGTTGTACGAAGCGGACTTTGTATGAGGTATTATTATTATTATTATTATTATTATTATTATTATTATTATTATTATTATTATTATTATTATTATTATTATTGGGAGAAACGGGGCATCCAGAGGCTTGGGCAGCCATACCTTCAGCTACACTTTGCCCAACTGTTTTATAATACCTCTGATATAGGGGGTTTAAATATATTTCCTTTTACATTCACTGGATATGATTCTTTCCTGCATTTTGTGTATCCAAAAGCAGATCTCAAGTGACAATATAACCTGTAAATTTTCTGGAAAACTAATACAGAATGATCTGACAATTTAGACTTTAATTTATCTTGCTTCAAATCATAATTATCAGTGAAGGTCATTTACAACCTTCTGATATTTTGAGATTACTGTACATCCTGCCTGATAAAATGCAAAATCGTCAGGCTAAGCATGCTGAATGTAATGCTAAACATGTTGTTCATAATCATACCTGACTGCTGCTAAGCGCACCTTGATGCTAGACTCAGACAAGCCATTCACAACCCGATCCATCATATTTTCAGTTTCAATTATCTGAGGGAACAAAAGACATTAAAATTAGGTAAGCTGCCGTAAGATTTGGTTTTTGACAAATTGTTCATTCACCAAATGGAACGTGGCACTTAGTACAACTGCCTCTTTACCCTATATTCTGAATGTATTATCTTACATTACTAACTGCCTTCCCAACAGCAAAACGTTTCAAATACAATCATGTCTATGTGGTGACCTGACACTGAATCATATTTACAATTTTAAACATATAAAATGTTTTAACACTGTCAGAAAATAAACCATGATTTTTTAAATCTGAAAACTGTCATCTGTTTAAAAAAAAGTTATACAAAGTTTCTCTGTAGCAAAAATGAGTCTCCCCTAATACATATTTTCAAGACAAAATATCTGTCTGCATAACTGATGTTTCTTCCAAGGACTCATGCTGTAAGATTTTTATGCCTAGTAAAATATAATAATTTCTCCATACAGCTCATTTAAGGCTATTAAATTTTGCATCTATGCTCCATGTCTCAGAAGTTGCAGTGTTCTATAGTCATTATTTTCCTGGAACTAGGGACATGCAAGACATAACCCAAAGACCAGGCTATTCTTTTAGTTGTTAAAACTTTTCCTCTGTACCTTTATTGGATTGCAATGTGATTCCCTTTATACTATGTGAAAAGTATGGCTGTTAACAGAATAATTCCTTTCAATCTGAATGTCAGAATGTAGATACTTGCAGAACATTGTAAAAGGACAAAAATATGTCTATGTGATGTTTTTAGTGCTCATGCAGACATATCTGGAATATAATTTGGGAAAGCTTTCTTATAATTCCCAATTAGCTACTGAAAATATATGTAACAAAAACTGCTAACTATCAGAAAGTTATTATTATTATTATTATTATTATTATTATTATTATTATTATTATTATTATTATTATTATTATTATTATTATTATTATTATTATATTCTCCTCTTCATGCATTAGTAACAACTAGCCTTAAAAGCTTTCTTGCTAATGTTTCTAACATTTATAACTCACCAAAATTTTCAAAGGCCAAGAAAATTAAACACCTGTACTTTAGAGTCCTAAGGCACTTGAAAATAACGTAGCAAGGACCAGGAAGGAGAGTTTTGTTACAGTACATTCCAAGAAGTCTACTTCCCAGACTGTGACTGCATAACTCAGGGGTGGCCAAATTTCTCGCACCGTGGGCCGGTCACGTGGTTCCTCCAGCCGTAAAACGTGTCTGCTGTAAATGTGTTTACGACAGCAACGGGTGCATTTGAGTGTTATGTGCATGTGCGGGCACGTTATATGCATGTGTGGGCGTGTTTTACTTCCACTTCCGAGAGCAGCGTGGGCCAGATGATTTGGCGGGATCTGGCCCGTGGGCTGTAGCTTGGCCACCCCTGGCATAACTGAATACCACATTCTGAAATATCACCTTTTGTAACTCACCTTTTTTCGTATATCTTCATCATTTGCTCCAAGTGCAGCATAGAGCTTGAACGCAGCCTGGCGCAGTTCATGAGCATGCTTTAAATCATGGTCAAGCTATTTAAAAACACACAGCCAAAGATTATTCTTAAACTATTAAAATGTCTCAACTGTTGACAGAATTAACACCTACCGTGAAACACCAAAGAGTGAAACAAACAGCAAAACAGACTGCACTACTTGCATGCCACTCTCTGTTAAGGAACTTTACCATTCTCAAGTATCTGTTATAGAAACATTTGTGCCAGCTAATTTTTGCAATGCTGGTTCTAATTCTCTTCCATGTCTAGGCCAGATGTGAAACTGCCAAAATGAAGGCACCTTTTGGTGAGTTCATTCTGCAGTTCCTTTCACCTGACTCAGTGTGAGAAAGATTAGTCAGCAACACAAGGTTGCCATTACCAGAGTATGCTCAACTGTAGTTCAAAAATACCACAATCTTCGAGGAGGCTCCTCCTGTATACCCCGCTGGTTCTAATGAATACTGTTAACAGTAAGTTTGTGCAACTACAATTGTCAGATACCAAGGCATCTTGCTTGTATGACTCCAGTATGTGTGCTATAATACAGGGTTCACTGCTTTCCAAAGTTTTGGGCTTCCACAGAAGATCTTGGAACTTATCCCTCACTGATATGGGGTGGGGGCAACCTGTACTCAACCTAATCTGTGCGAGACACATTGTTGCCATGGGTCATATTTTTCTTGTTCTAAAGCCATTCTGTTTGGATAATAAGGGAAACTACAGGCAGCTGAATAATTAAAGTACAGTAGCTGTTTGTCTAATGAAAGGTTAATTCATATCTTGATCACAGCTGAAAGTTACTAAATCTTCCCTTTAAACATCAAGAGATATTTAATGGATCTAGAATTATCTAAGTGCACACAAACTATGTATTAACCTGAGTACTCACTCATACCACATGTATATACTCGAATAACTTTTTTTCCATGGCTTCTGGAAGACTATATTTACAAAGAATACCTACCCTTTTAATGTCAGTGATGGCACTCACTGAACTGGGGTATTTGAAGTAGTCTGCAAGCATTGCAATGAGGTGGTCCGTAATGCTGGCAATTCTCTGTAGCTCAATATCTGCTTCAATCAAATAGGCAAGAGTTTCTGCTCCATCAACTCTCTCTTCTAGTAGCCTTTCTTTACTACACATCCTTGCCAAACATGGCAATGTCTGGAGTGCAAAAAATAAAATAAAATCGCAGCAAGTTTGTCAAATACTATATATCTTTATTTTTAAAACTTCTAGGAAGGACACTTAGATTTTCTTTTTAAACATTTCCTGATCAAATATCTTTCCAAAATCTATGTACAAATCTATTACTGCTGCTGATTTTCTTGTGCCATCATAAACATTAATAATGATATGCAACAAAAACCCTCTGCGGAACTTGTGCAGCCCAGCTTTCCCAGGTTTCCTCAAACTGATCTAGAGAACGGCAAAAACACAGACTGATACAGTACTATAATAGAACAAAGCACTGTCCCTCATAGCTCAAGTTTAAGAGTTAAGCACCTGCTGTACAGCGGTGTCATAGTCTATCTTTCACCACAGAGCACCATCTACTGTACATTTTAGGGTCATCCTCATTTCCTTCATTACTCATTTCCAGGAAAGACACCACCTAAGATATAATGTACTGCACAAAGTGATCTTTTTCATCAATTCTGACTGCGCTAAAGACATTTCTAATCAACAAAGTGCCATACTAACAACAACCTTTAATTCATTTCAAAGTACTCTTTACATACAACACAGCGCTGCAACCTTTACATTGAGCAAAGAAAGCCAAAAGAGTGCATCCTTCACAAACATACAACTGAAATCAGCATGTTCTCATTATACCAAGTTAAACAGATGTCTTAGCTGTTTTCTAGATCCATTATCAGATGCACTGGTTTTGATGGCAAAGGTCATGACTGTTTGTGATTGTTCATGACCAACTCACCTTTAATACAATGCAGACATCGTCAGTGCGAATTGCTCCAGCTCTGCACATGTAAGTAAGGCTACAATGAAATATTAAAAAACTAATTTACTCCCAAGTATAATACATCATGCAATAACACAAATGAAGAATTGAAATGGTCTATTCTAGTCCCTAGCCAAAAGACACCTACCCTTTCGTAAATATTTTGAATCTAAAGTGTATTTTAGATTTTTTCCCCCAATGTTTTAGCCTAGGTTATCTATTAAGAATTTGAAGAATGGTTTTTAATAACAACTTGAAAATAATGAAATATCTGCAAAATAGTGTAACTTTTAAAAATCTGAACATTTATGAAGCTGGGGTAATGCATCTCATGATATTTGGTAGATTTTCCTGATGGAGATAGTCGGACTTCTCTAATTTGATGTCTTTTACAGAAAGGCACTATAGCTCCCTATCAACCTCTACTCCAATCATGACAATAAATTAGGAAAAAGATGGCATTATCTGTTGACACAGAGAACAGCTACACTAAGTCAACAGATGAGTTCCAAAGGCCAGCACTGTCTGCACCAGGGGTTCTCAACCTATGACACATGGGCCAGATCCGGCCTGTGGCACCACATAATCCAGCTGCCGCCACCGGAATCAGCCATGGACTGGCCCCCTCAACTGTCTGAGGGAGGATGACCCAGCCCCTGACTTGAAAAGGTTGAGGATCCCTGGTCTACACTGACTAGTTCTTCAGAGATTCAGGGAAATTTCCCATCAACTGACCACTCATCCTTCTCCCTGGAGATGCTGGCAAAGAACTGAGTCCACTGAGCTAACATTCCTGTTTGCAGTGACATAATAGTATTACGTTTACACAAGTACATACATTGACTCTTTTTAATAATCTAAGAAACTATGCATCTTCCAATCATCCAAATGTAGAGTTTATTAATAATGTTAGTATCTGTAGAAGCAAACAGCAAACTGTTTAATAAACTATCTTAAACAATCATAGAGAATCTGTTTGTATATTCAGAATTACATGTGAGCGAATATGAACTAGTAAGCACATTAGTTTTGTTTAGATTCTGGACAAAATTACCATTTGGCTGATGTGAGCTGCATTTCAATAGGTTTATCTCTTTGTAACATCTTTACGAAAATCTGTGGTAATAATTCTCCATCGACTAACACTGAAAAAAGGAAAAATTGGGATCAGTAAATAATTCAACTGTGATTGCTGTATGAATCTGTATATTGGACACTAAAACTTTTAGCTTACCATTTACAAGGGTCATTGATACTTGGGGATTTTCGAAGGCTAAAACTGCAAAGCATTTCAGTGCTTGCATTCGAACCTGTACAAACACACGGCAGTTACATTTATGTTTTATATAAATTCAATTACAGCTATCACCTGATTAAAGATATGTTGGCAATGTTCCTATTTTCAAATTTGAAAAATCATTTAAATAAACCCAGAAAGACCTTAAAGACAGTAGGACTAGGTGACTAGATCCACTATTCTTAAAAGCATGAGGCAGATTTCCCAAAAAGGGGCCCATGAAATCATCGTTCAAGAGGAATGTTTCCAATTCTTTGGAACTAATTTTTCTGAACCTCAGTTTGGGAAGAAAACGTATCTACTTCTCTGCTTCCCTACTAGTCAGTATAATCCAAATTCACTAAGTCCCCTTTTTGATTGAGAGCTTTACAGTCAAGTTGATCTTCTATATTCCCTTAAAAGTTCAGGGCCTTGCCAATCAACTTCTTCCCCTTTCTCTCTACATTTTCCCATCATTCTGTGAATGATGGGCTGTTACTCTCTCTCTTATATTAGAGCTGGGATAATGCACTTCATGCCATCTGGTAGATTTTCTTGATGGAAATAGTCTTCTCCAGTCTGTTTGGTGAACATGACATTTGACAACTGATAATGAGCATACAAGGGTTCCCGCTACTAACAAAAGACTAAGCATATCTTCCACTTGCCACAGTCAACAGAAATCCCTCCATTACATGAATTATAATCAAGGAGCCAAGGAATAATAAATGGAACAGTTTACATTAAAATAACACTGTAAGAATTTGAGTTATCTAAGAATGCAATATACTGTATACAACATTTGGAACATGGTTTACAAAATTATCCACTGAGGATTCATCTCAGAATCTGCAATAATAAACTGTGAAGGATGTGTTCTTATTATTAAATGTACAGGTAAAATATGAGTTTTTGTCAATCAACTAGTATATATAATAGTTTTGTCATTTAAAAAAATGTAATAAGAAGCTGCTCTAACACAAATATGTCACCATGGGGAACAAGAGTCTCATATGCATATATGATTGTTGTCTAATTCTCTGCACCTCAGTTTCTTCTTTTGCTAAGGACTTCTACTCATGTTTTTTAAGAAAATGCTTTTCTGCATTGCTCTGAGGATATTATGGCCATCTTCATCATTATTATCCCACCTCTCACTCATTTCACAGGCTGGACTGTAAAGTCTGTTTCCCTCCTTTTCCCGATGTATTTCTGGCTTCTGTGGATTCAAAACGCCCTCTTTTATTTTTCTTAAAGCAGTCATAAACAGCAGGGGGAGTACCAGTCCAGCCCCCTCAACTGTTGAGGGAGTGTGACCCACCCACCCACCTGATAAAGGTTGGCAACCCCTGCTTTACGACAGCTGTAAATGAGTCTGCGGCTGATTCCGGTGGCAGCAGCTGGAACGAGAGCAGGGGGAGGGAGGATTATCTAGTGACATGGGACGTATCCGGCCCATGAGCCGTAGGTTGCCTACCCTTGGCTTAAAGCATATTTTTATTCCGCCCAGAACCCTTTGCTCTGCCTACAGTGACCCTATCCTCTACTCTGCTAGCCCCAGACTACCTATCAGACTTTTAGTTGATCAAGCCTAGTACTGTCTACTTTAAATGACAATAGCTTTTCCGTGCCTCAGGCAAATAATTTACATTTTAACATGTATAAAAGACACACACACAGGTCTACCTATAGATCTCTAGGTCACCCTTGGTTGAAAGCCAGTCATATCCGACTCTAGGGTTCAGTACACATCTCCATTTTTAACCAAAGAGCCAGCACTGTCTGCGTCTGCAGATGTTTCCATGGACATGTGGCAGACATAACTAGACTCCAGAGTGCACAGAGTGCCATTTACCTTCCCACCAAAGTGGCACCTATTTATCTACTTGCAATTTCTTGCTTTCCAACTGCTAGGTTGGCAGGATCTGGGACAGAGACAGGAACTCACTCTGTCATGCAGTACTTGGGTCTCGAATTGTTGAAATGCCAATCTTTCAGTCGTCAAGTTCAGTGTTTTAACCATTAAGCCACTGTAGTCTATCTACATATCTAATAATATCAGATATGTGTCATGGGTAAAACCTTCCAATCCAGACATCTGTTCTGGAATTATTTCAGGCAATATAGATTCCAAAATATTTACTGGATATCTAGGTAATTAATCCTGTTTTGTGGGTTAGTATTACATATAACTAACTACAAGGGTTTTGCAACAACCCACATAAAATCATATAGGGCCTATTTATTCTCCACAGCTCACTAGTTGACAAAAGAACAGTAATAGCAATATCAGCAATATATCAGACTACTGTACATTATTTAATATGCATTATTTTAATACACAGAATACTAAAAATAGGAGTTATGAGGTGGCTGAATATGGGAAGTATTTTGTAATACCAGACTGTCTTATGCTGTTATGTAAATCTCTTGGAGACATATGGTATTAAAATAGTGCAACACGAGAGTCATACATTAATAAGTAGAACAGGTGAAATACCTTTATAATATTTAATCATAGCTATATGCATTTATTGTATTTACAACCCAATTATTTACAACCTGAAATAATTTCTGACACAAAAATATTATTTATGTTCTGTTTTTCCAACAACCAAAGTTGCACTTGGAGAGGATATCTGTATTCAAAATTATTAACAATTAAACAAGTTAAGCAAAAGCCCAATACCCCTCCCACTAAAACAGCAAAGCAGGCAAGATTCAGTTCAACATATTCCCATGGCAGCAAACATCTTAAATTATAAAACATAATAATTCATAATAAGCAGCACAAACCTGCACTTTGACTCATCAACATACCCAAACTGATACTGAAACAGTCACAGCAAGAATGCATCCTCCCTATTGATTGTATAAAAGTCTATCTAAAACTGATCACAGTCCACAGATGGTCTCACTCCTTCTTAGGAATATATCCCCAACTCTGGAATATGAACAGCAGGCTGGCCCTACATTTCAACTCCCCTTTTGTTACAATTACTGTACTACTAGTAATTGTAAAAGACCCCAAGGCTCACAGAACCCCCAAGAAAAACCTGAAACCCTCAGCAAAATCTATAGCCACAATTTATTGCTACTTTTGTCGTGAGAATAGATTCACTAACATATGTAGTTCACTAAAATATGTAACGTGACAAATGCCTCTCTCCGTGTTCAAGTTAAAGGAGGTTAAAGTTCCTCAGAATTGTAGAATATTAGAGCTGGAAGAGACCCAAGGGTTGCCAAAGCCAATCTCCTGCCGAAGTAGAATATCCACAGCTAAAGTATCCCTTACAGACAGCTATCCAATCTTTTTTAAAGCATGCAAGGAATGAGATTTCACTACTGTCCCAAGCAGCCCATTTTACTGAATATTTCTTACTCTGTCTTGTTCCTAATATTTAGGCAAAATCTCTCTCTCTCTCTTATTTTTTGCATTCTGAATCCATTACTCTGCACCCTAGCTTCTGAACCTACAGAAAACAAACTTCATCTTCCATGTGACCACTCTCCAAATATTTGAAGATGGCTATTTTTTGCAAAATCTGAAAGACACTCATATATCCTTCATATTCTCATGTTAAGAGTGTTCTAGAATTAGAACAAGG